>APFE030317789.1:32471-84189 GCA_000404065.3 Pinus taeda | reverse complement strand
TGTGCGAAAATCATGCACAAAACCATAGGTGGGTCTGCCCAACCTAACATAGGGTCCAAAACCAAAATTTTTCGGGGAACTGCCCCGGACCCCATAAAGTGGGGTTACAGGTACCCCTCAAACCCCCTGTTAACTATGT
This sequence comes from Pinus taeda, assembly GCA_000404065.3. Taxonomy (NCBI): domain Eukaryota; kingdom Viridiplantae; phylum Streptophyta; class Pinopsida; order Pinales; family Pinaceae; genus Pinus; species Pinus taeda. The sequence continues at coordinate 84,050 of APFE030317789.1, read as the reverse complement.
GGAAAGAATATAACACAAACCAACATCAAGTAATAAATAGGATGTTCAATTCCACTTTCTTTTTGTACTAAAACCATACCAATGGTTATATCTGCAACAACAAGATACAGGTAATAGTCTTTTCGATAGTTTGGGGCATATATTAGTGATGCTCTAATTAGGGAATCTTTGAGAGCATCAAAAGAAGCTTGTGCAACCTGATCCCAATGGAAGGGTACCTCTTTCTTCAATAGACGTGTAAAACCTTTAACCAACTCAGTGTAGTTTGGAATGAACCTCCTCAGAAATTTTGCCTTCCCTTGAAGTCTTTGTAATTGTAATAAATTTGAAGGTGGAGGCAAGTCAAGGATTGCTTGAACCTTAATTGGATCAAGTCGAATTCCATCTTTTGAGACTATGAATCAAAGCAATCAACTAGAGCTAACACAAAACACACACTTGTGTGGATTGAGTCTTATCTTGTAGTGTCGACACCGTAAATATATTGCTCTCAAATGTTGCAGGTGATCATACCACTTTCGTGAATGAGAAGGTAAATCACCAAGATAAGGTTGAAAAATGTGCTTGATGTCATGGAAGGCATAATTCATTGCCCTCTGAAATGTAGCCCCTGCATTCTTCTAACCAAAAGGTAACTCTCGATAGGTGAATATGCCCCAAGGACATATAAAAGTTGTTTTAGATTGGTCCTGTGGGCAGATATTGATTTCATTGTAGTCAAAGAATCCATCCATGAATGAAAAGATTTCACATTCGGCACATTCGTCAATAATCTAGTCAATAAAGGGTGTAGGATAATTGTCTTTTAGACATGCTTGATTTACATCCCTATAATCAATGCACACTCGAATTGTCCCTTGATTTTTCATCATTGGAACAATGTTTGATACGCTGTTGGTAAGAGGTATAGGAAAAATGAAACCAGCATGCAAACAATTTTCAACCTCTGCTTTAATGGCAGCAGCATTCTTAGGATGAATAGGTCGAAGTCGCTGTCATACTAGTTTGACATCAGGGTACATTTTAACCGCATGTTCAACAATACTTGAGTCAATTCCTGGCATCTCCTCGTAAGACCATGCAAAAATATCTCTAAATTCATGAAACAGAGCACGATAATTATCAAGTTCTAACGGAGAACAGGATTTGCCAACATGAATGTTCTCTACAATATTAGGCTTGGTTGAAATGTTTATAGAAATTGTTTCTTCTATGTTTGACAAATTACGCTCAGAATCTACAGTTTTTGTTCTAGCAGAATTCAACAAGAAATCAACAATTGATTGGTATTTTAACTTGTTTGAATAATCTTCATTGTCATCTGGAAGATTGGAACGATGATGGTAATTGCCCCATTTTTCCTCTCCTATCATCATTGATTGGATGATTCCTTCATCCGTAGAATGTATACGTGAAAAAGGATCCGAAGATGTACCATATTCTAATGACCTATCTACCCATACAAAAATTGAGTGCGGATTTGGGTTTGTTGCACAAGCTCGAAAGATTGATTGGTATGATAATTCAATGGGGCTTAATGGCAATACCTCATGATTACCGTCAACTTCAAATTGGTTGGAAATCCTCCTTGAATTAGATGAGGTGGAGGAAATCATGTTGCAGGTTTCCACTCTTGCCACTTCTGCCAAATTAGATGGTGACGGGAGGGTAAAAGTACCCATTAGGGAAGGATCTTTAAAGAGAACTACTCCAACACTTTGAAGTGACAGTGGGGGTTCGTGTACCAATGGAATGATTCCCGTAGCCTATGAACTGTTGGCAAAGAAGGCTAGATGATAAATGAATTTGATTCCACCCTTAAAAGGGAATAAAATAGTATGAGAGTACATGGAAGCCACAACAGCCATAGCATATACCCAAGGCCTTCTTAGTAAAATGTTGTAATCAAGGGGTCCATCAACTACCTCAACTTCTACAGTAACCGTTTTTCCGCCTAATTTGACTTGTAGGTTACTCAAAATCCCACATGGAGTATATGTTCTTCCATCAAAATCATTAAACGTGGTTGGTGATTGTGACAACGGTGGTGAACCAAGTGTTTTCCAGCAGCTCATGGACATAATGGAAGTATATGCCACCTCATCAATAATAGTTCGGTGAGAATTCTTATTGAGAGCTTTTACTTGGATTAGGAAAGCTAATTGCACTGGTAACTGTGGTGAATATCCTGCATGGTTAAAGACTACAAGATTTGAATCCGTAGGATCTACTCCGCCTATTGCTGACAGTAAAACCTATTTCGAGTTGAAGGTGATTGAACAAGATCTTCTACTATGTTATAATTTTGAGTTGCTCAAGCCCGAGGGTTGAATGTCGATTTGTGTACAACTCCCTTTTGGTGGTTTTATTGTCAATTCAGGTACAATAGGTGGAACAAATTCAGATGAAGTTGAGGTCAAAGGATTAGGTTGATCAGTGGCCTGATTATTCGACAACGACAGATTTCCATAATCTTTGTTTCTTGTTGACACCAAAACATTGTTTTGAGTCTTTGCGATGGATAACATAAGTACTTGGGATGTGGAAGCATGGTCTATTGCAACCAAATGTGTTTCCGAGGTTGGAAATGGATCTGCCAACACAGCCAATGTGTTTGAAGTCTTTAAAAGTTTAGAGACCTCAAAGCGATGTGGATAATCTCTTGTATAATGCTTGTCATTACATATCAGACATGGATAACGAGGTTTCCTTGCCATGGTAGAGGAATTAGATGATTTATCTAGAGGGGAATTTTCTTGTTTTTTTTTTGTTCTTCCACTTTTTCTTGCCTGCTGGTTGCTTTGGATTTTTGCCTCTGTCAGATGACATGACATTAATCTCGGAGGCAAGAGTATTTTATGTTTCATTGGTAGTTTTATTGGAAACAACAAGAGTTTGACCAGATGGTCTCCCTATTGATTGTGTGCTTGAAGAACTGATCACACTGTCGTCAGCATGAGAGTCCTTACTCGATTGTGGAGGAGGTGGAACAGTGAAAGCTGGTCAAGGTGCATTGGGAATTTTATCATAAAGTGTGCTGGAGTGTGCACAAGTTAAATCCAAGTATTGGGCACGAGCAACGACTTGCTCTTCTGTGACGACTCCACCTTTTGCCACATCCTCAGTGATTGATGGCACCAAAGATTTTATGAACCACTCGGCTAAACACTGATTGGGAACATATGTCTTAACCATTCGACGATAGCACCGCCACTCATGAATGTGATCTGATATATGAGTAGCAGTAGTCTATTTAAATTTGGTTAGGAGATCTGTTCCAGTCTCATATCTTATAGGTAATTAGAAGTGGTTCAAAAAAGTAGTGGCTAAAGTGGTGAATTTATCGAAAGAAGCTCTTGGTAACTCAATGTACCATTTAGCAGCTGGACTAGTAAGTGCTCTTCAGAAAAGACGAGGTCTGACCGAATCATCATCTAAGGAGTTAGATGAACACCAGAAATGAAAGGTCATAACATGATTTGATGGGTCTTCTCTAGGATTTCCGTTAAACTTCGGAATGTCAGAAGGTAACTTATGCGGAATCACCGGCCACCAAGGTGCATATAAGATTGGATCATTAGTGAGCCAATTTAAATCTGGTAATTCTAAAGTTGCTACAAATGGAAACTATCGATTCAATTCAAGTTGAGCATACCCAGTATAAGATGGAATTGCTTGGGAAATAGGTATTTGCATACTAGCATAGGGCATCTGCATTTGGTAACCTTGGTATGGTTGTTGAACAAAACCAATGTAAGGTGGTTGTTGATAACCCGATTGAATAAGTGGTTGTCCATAACCTGCAAAGCCTTGTTGACCTTGACCTTAGTAATCTTGAGATTGACCAAAACCAGGTTGAGCCTGTGAAACAGGTCCAAACTGAGGTTGGTACTACTAGAATTTGGGTTGTTGAAATTGAGGCTACCACAGTTGTTGAATCAACTATTCTTGTTGTTGATATAATTGTTGTGGATTCAATGGTTGTTGTTTTCCAACAATGAAAGTTTGGCCAAGTTGTGAATAAACTATACCAGTGTAAGCCTGGGTTAGTTCAGATAAGGGTACACTAACCTGAGGTTGTTGCTGGACTCTAGAAACAAGTGGTTGTTGTACAACACCTTGAGGAATTTGAACTTCTTAACTTGAAACTTGTGATTGCAAGCTAGAAGGATCAATTTGAACAGGTTGAAATACAACAATTTGAACTTGTGAATGTGGTACAATATTAACAACAGGTGTAATAGGAACAGCTGACATGGTTTGCATTGGTTGTGTTGGATACACCAGCCTTGGTTGAATTGGCATTGTTGGTTGCCATTGAAAAACTCTAATTGCACGTTGACCTGAATATTGTGGGATATTTCCATATGGTAGTCCCCTGGAATAAGGAGGATACGGTGAATAAGCATATTGCTCTCCATATGGTTGTAACCCAATATTTAATGGATACATAGGTCTTTGTTGACTAGATTGCCTAGCTTGATACTGATATGAAGGATCAAACTATTGAGTTCCCATTAGAGAAGAACCATGTAAAATTCCAGTTTTGGACATGGGTGATGACCATGGTGTAGAAGCAACCCTTGAGTGGCTTCCAGATAATGATTGGTAACCAATTGGGATGTACGATTCACCATACAGGTGTGACTCAAGTGTGGTAGAAAACATCGAAGTAGTTACAACAGACGAATCTGCTGTAGCTACACCAGATGATACAAACTGAGATGTTAACGATTGTTCAGCCATAGTTAACTGGCCCAAAAGTTATCCTAAATATTCTATGGGTACTTGAAAAGAAGCAGGATCAAATGAAGCAAAGAAATCAGGATTACTTGGGTAAAGATAAAGCCTAGTTCCAAAATGAAATTGGGTTCTAGGTGTGGAATCTTCTTATAATTCCTCCTCTATGGCACTCAAACCTGGTGGAATAACTTCACCATCAGGTTCGTAAAATATTTCTGGTGTTGGTGAAGTTGAAGTTTCAATAGTTACTAATGTCTGAGGGGTAACTAGTAAAGTAATATCTTCAAAATGTTCAACTTCGAAGTCAAAATGTTCCGATAAATGAACAACAATTTCAGTGAGGGGTTCCTGAACAACTTCAGGTTCAGATGTAACTTTTGTTTGAACTAGGATTGTTTCTGGATTAACTTCTGGTTGAATCGATTCAAATTCAGAAGTACTTTCTTGTTCAGCAATCTCAAGTTGAGGATCAAATTTTGGTTGAACAACTTCGGTTACTGTTTCACTAGGATCAGTGTTAATGTCCTCAGGTAATTGTGAAACTTTTTCTTCAGGAATGGATGTACCAGGAATAGTTGGAGTACCTGGAGTCTCTGTACTTACCGAAATAGATTATTTAGGTAACTCACATGAAGAACTAGGAGTTCTTGATGTACTAGACTCAATTAAATGAGACCGCTTTGCCAGAATTGGTGTCACTTTGGGAGGCAAAAGCAATTTGCTTTTTGTTATCCATGAATGACGGGGTAAGGGTTGATGTTCCCCCATGATTATTGATTAATTTTATTATCAAAAAATAAATTAAAAAAAGGCTTAACTAGGAAAAAGGTTTATCAGGCAACTGTGAACAGCAGAATACCTCCTGAAGAACCAAGAAGTACGAGTAGGCAATCTCCTTGAATGTTGTGTTCAGTGTATCACGTTTTCAAGGTGGTCGACTCAGTTAGTTAAGGATGGATATCAACCTAGAGTTGTCCTCCCATATATGCCTAAAGGTACGTGGAGGCCCAGTCCGTATAAGCGCTGTCTAATGCAAAACCGCACAGTGAGAGAATTTCCATGTAATTTACATACTGTAACACCGCCCTATATACCCTAAGGTACGTGGATGAGCTACAATATACTCACATATGTGGAATGAGGTAATACACTTGGAATGTATTGCAAACAAGTTAGTGATAGCTGCTTTGTTTTATGATGCCGAAACATGTCTCTAGCCTAGGACCACTAAATGTTTGCGTTAATGACAATGCTCCATTAGGTAAATTGATGTTTATTTTAAGTTGATCTTGCTTAGGAATTTTCCTTTCAAGTTCACCACATGATGTAGTCAAAAATTCCTAGGAATGCAACTATCATGATAAGCATTCTTTCCATTCAATTTAATGATGAAAATCCTAGCTACTTAGGGATATAGCAATCAAATTTCTTTTTGATCAAACATAAAAGAGCACAATCTAAATGCAAATTCCCTACACTATTCCTTATCAACACACACAAACTATTTCAATGCAGCATGCATGTATTTCTTTCAATTTCCCTTAATATTAATGAACAAAAATGAAATATGCACAATCAATCAAAAATATCTTTTCATAAGAAGGACGATTTTGTGACAATTTCTTTTCAAGGAAAGGAAGACTTTATGACACTTTCATTTTCAAAGAAATGAGGAATTACGATACTTTCAACGAAAAGACTAATAATTTGCACACATCAATCAATTGATCTTTCATGAATGAAGCTTTGACGATAATTCAATTTTCGAAGGAAAAATGGTTTTATGACACTTTCTTTCACTAAAGATCAATCAATCAAAAAACTAATTTTCGACTATAGTTTGAAAATGCTAAAGTGAATACATAAGAAACATTTATCAATCCTAGTCTAAGTAGGGTCAGGTAAGGAGATAAAACACTATTTTCATAAACAAAACATCATTGACATTTACAAATCATTCAAACAGGAGAGAATTGGCTCAAAAACTTCAGCTCCTAGATGGGAAATTGACCCTCAAGGGATCAGCACAGGCAGCAGTGAGAGACAGTGTGCTAAAGCGCACTGGGTCTATGCAGGAGGTGTATTGCAGTGCACTGTGTCCTTCACTAGACTGCGATGGTGACATTAAGAAAATTTGAGGACAATTTAGTACAGGTTTGGCTCAATTTTCAATGACAGAGGACTGAAATTCAATGAACGATGACAAGTACAGTATGCATAAATGTCTTAAGAGGCTGATAAGCTACTAGGATGGATAATCACTCCCCAGTGGAGTCGCCAATTTGTTTTTGGGAAGTTTTAGTGTCTACGGATAAACACTTAAACCCCTAGACTAGTAGCTAAGTCTAGAACAACAGTTTAAAGAGTTCTCTACTTTTCCTATGATCAATAGATTAAATAAGAGGCAAAGAAGCCTACTTGTAGCCTTTTCTTTCTCCTTATCTCCCTTGACCGATTTTTTCACTCCTCTCCATACTTAATGTGCTTGAAGAGTACTTGCACATAGATAGAAGACAACAACCAATCAAAACATATGATAATGATCTATTGATTAAACATGGCATGGAATCAAGTACATGATATACATATCGAAGCATAAATGAATAACACAAGCATATGGAAAAAGCTTTGAAGAATTTATTAGTAAAGGGAAGAGTTAAAACCCATTTCTCGATTCAACATTACTCCTCCAGTTCAATCCCATCCTCTCCTCATAACAAGCAAGACATTTTGACATCATTACAATACTTGAAATCAACTCAAATCTCATACTAACATCATCTCCATATAGTTCAATAATTTCCAACCCTTGAACACTTAGATGAGTGGTATTTTTATAGGTGAATGAAGGAAGTTATGCCATAAATGGTGATAATGAATGCCCTCCGAAACTTATAATTTGGTTCCATGGAGGAACAGATAAGGGATTGATGTTCCTTAACTCCCTTCCTCATCCAAATATGAGCTCAGATGAGTAGATAGGTTTGAGAAACTTCTAGAGGCATCTAATGGATAACGAATATTTCAAACCCCAATGGAAATTCTATCAAATTCACCCAGCGCAGACCAAAGAGGGACCAAGTGCACTGCATAGAACCCTGTCAGTGTATGGTTTGCATTGCAGTGCACCCTAATGAAGGCCTACCTGTGTTGATATTCTTAGAGGCAGTTTCTAGATGATTTTAGTCATGAAACTTCTTGGGAAGATAGGCATTCTAATGGTTGACTTATTTAGGGCATGTAACCACTGAATTAGGGTTTGATTTGCCACAATAGTACTGATATGTAGGTTGGGGTTGATGTGCCCAAATGGATTTGTAATAGGACGGATTTCGTGGGGGGTGCCAGTTGAACTTGGAAGGTGTTTGACTGCACGCAAGGGGGTGATCGATTTCTTGAGGGACTATGTAACAGAGAGGGGAAGGTCAGGGATATATCCATTTTAGTCATTAAAATTTCCATATGGAATCAAATGCACATTGGGAGTGTGCCCTGGAACAATGAGCCGGTAACTGGTCACTGAGAGGACAAATGGTGTAGGATTATAACGTAGACATTGGATGGAAATTTGAGCTTGCAGTGGATTCTAGACTTCCTGGGAAGGAGGTGAATCCTGGTATTTCTTTGAGGATGGAGGTGTGAGCCTATGGATTCCCTTACTGTAAATGTAGGAATCATATCCTTGTATTTGTTGGTTGAGAAAATGTTCATATGTCTATATGTATGTATTATTGTAACTATTGTATCGAGTTGGATTTATACAACTCCATAGACATAATGCTTATTCATTAGGTGAAGCAAATGTTTATGTGTGTATATGTGGTTATTATTGTAAATATCATAATGAGCTATATTATAAAGCTATAGCAAGCGATGTGTTTGTTATGTTTTAGTAGATGATCATTGCAAATACTAAAAAGAGCTATGTTATAAAGCTCCATGAAGAGTATGTTTTGTTTTCACCAATATTTCTAGTTATAGGTGTCATTTAACACCGAGGATGATATTCCCCCAAGGGGGAGGGTTGTGTAACAACCCTGGTCAAAATTTCATGTAAAATTTAATAAAGGAAAAAATTGTGGAAAAAACATCCTAGTGGGTGGTCATTCAGTTTATTATGGCTAAGGAAATTAGAAAAGCCAATGGAAAATGCTTTGGAAAGGAAAGAGGCATTAATTAGCATTTTATTTATGAAAATATTGGAAATTAAGAGAAAAGGAAGCTGAAAGGTCACAATTTGCATGTGAGGAGGAAAATAATGGAAATTGAAGAAAATAGAGTCCTCATTGATAAAAAGGCTTCGAAGGATCAGTTGGCAAGTTTTTTTTTTGAGACTTGGTGAGTGTTAAGGTTTTGCTCAAGATTGGTTAGTGTAAGCATTTTAGTTAGTTCAATTTTGGAGCTCTCATTCTATTCTCTCTCTAATACTCTTGGACATTTAGCATTTTCTTGGAGCACTCTTGGATGCTTCGAGCAAGAAGGCAAAGGAAGAGCAGGAAAGCACAAGAGGACATCAGGATCATCAACTACAATGGGTTTTTCTTGTAGGTACCGAGTTGCATGTATGTTTTCCTCACTAGTTTTGGCTTTCATGGCATATTCATGTGGTTTCATGGTTATGATCTATCATTGGCATGGAAGATTTCTTGGATTGACATTAGATTTTCCTAACCTTGCCATTTCCTTCATAGTCGTGGTGTTGTGGATTCATTTACTTTTGTTTTCTAATTGGTTCTCATATTCCTTTATCTGTGAGTTGAGTTACTAGTTCCTGGAACCTTGGTTGGACAAATTCTCTTGAGCACTGTAATAGCTTGGGTTGAGTTACTAGTCCTAGAGCCTTGGCTGGAAAAACTCTCCAGATCCCTTGGTGGGTTGAGTTACTAGCCCTAGAGCTTTGGTTGGACAAATGTTCTAGAGCTCGGTGGCAACTATGGGTTGAGTTACTAGTCCTCGAAGCCTTGGTTGGAACAAATGCTCTGGAGCCTTGGAAGGCTTGGGTAGAGACTAATCTAGTAATGGTTTGTGATGTCTGGCCATGAGGTGGAATCACTGTTTGATGGGTCATTGGGGGAATTTTAAGGTCTAAAATAAGCCTCCTAAGGAAATTATGAAATAACAGTGGAAATAATAAAATGAGATTAGATTACATCATCAAATTTTAGAGGGGAAAAAGAAAAAACTATTTTTTCAACTCATATTTTCAACTTATCTCCCTATGGGTTTAGCTAAATTTCGAGCGGAAACACTCCGATGAGAAATTTGATTCCTCATCCGAGGAGTACCCATGTTGCATACTTTTGATGGACCCTACTACACAAAAATTTAGAAATACATGAAAAATGTGATTGCAATCATGTTTTTTCATGTATTTCTCATTTTTCATGTAGCAGAGTCCATAGAAAGTATGCAACATAGGTACTACTTGGATGAGGAATTAAAGTTTTCATCCAAAGTACTCCTACTTGAAATTTTAGTAAAAACTTAGGGCAATAAATTAAAAATACGAGATGAAAAAGTAGCTTTATTATTTTATTAGTTCTTGATATTTTTACTTTTTTACTCCAAAAATGGTGAATCATGCCCCAATGGTTGACATCATCATCTTGAATCCTATTGGTTCTTATAAATTTTATTTTGGTTGTACATTTTTCTTAGGAGTCCCATTTTAGACCTCAAAATTCCCCTAATGTGAGGTGATTTGGCCTCTTGAAGCCCTGGTTTGGCTGCGATGGATTGTTCCATGAGATCCCACATTCATGCTTGGAATATGACATGGGGCTGATTGGATGAAAGAAAGATTTGGTTAAGCTAATCTATGGTCAAGTATTTCATGGATGTCCCAAAGTTGGTTGGTCGTTGGATCATTAATATGAGGTTAATTCTCCTTTTTATTTCATGAGTATTATATTGATTCATATGTGGATGATATGGCTTTTATTTCCTTAGTATTTATGTTGTTATTATTCTCGTTATGAGTATGTATTATCACTGTGGTGATGTATGGCTCTCATGATGTTTTTACTTGTAAATTAATGAACAATGTACCTATGGCATAATAGATGGAATTTCATCTAATGTCTTGAGGAATCAATGCTTCTTAGTGATTTTTAGATAAGTGTGAGACCTATATTCTCAGTTCTACTGTTAAGACCTGTAGCTTTCACGTTTGTGACATTTTTGATAAAATTCATGTCATTGATAATAGGGGTCCAGTCTAGTCCTTGTTGATGTTTTTTGAAATATATCTTTGTTTCGTTGTGAAATTTCATTTCTGAAGGTGTCATTGAGTTCTTGGCACGGACCTAAGATTTGGGCCTAAAAAGGTGGCACAAATCCCATAGTCGTAGGCACAACACTAGGGGAAAAAGTTCCCAGAAGCTCCCTTTCCCTTTCCGTGGGAGATTATGGAGCTTCCCAATCACACCCTTCACCATATCAAGGGAGTGTCCACAGGTTTGATGCACTAAAAATTCAGTTGGTCTCGGGGTTTGGTTACCTGAGTGGTTGGGATGGCTTTAGCGAGTTCTGTTGTTGATGTGGAAGGTCTATGTGGTGTGATTTCATTGATTCCATTTCCTTAAGGTGACTTAGGAGGTTGAATCCCATCATAGTGGCCTCTCATTGCATATTTACCCTGGTTGGTTGGTTACTTAGGTAGATGTGGGATGAGGGTGTTACACTACCACCCCCCTGAAATCCTCCAATAGGATCCCCCTGATGCACCTAGCGAAATGAACAGGGAGGGATACACCCCGCCCCCCCATGACCCCCACATGTGTGACTATGCATTGAAAGAATATAACACACACCCAACATATTTCCATGTCTCCAAAGAATCAAGGAAGAAGCTAGAGCCGATAGCAAAATTGGGTGTATTTGTGGGTTACACAGAAACTCCCCACAATTACTATGTGTACTTTCCATCCCTCAGAATGAAAGTTGTCCAAAGGGATGTAAAATTTGATGAAGACAAAGCAACATGGTGTTGTCTTGAGAGGGAGCTTTAGATCCCACCAAAAGAAGATATTTTACCTACAAAGGAGAAACCTCAAGAAGTGGTGGAGAAACCACAAGTTGAGGAGAAAAGAGTGGGGATATCCACTTAAGCAGAACTATCTAAAGAAGGAAGAAAAAGGACGAGGGAAGCTGAGAGACTTGTGCAGGATGCAAGGAAGAATGTGGGTGCTCCTTAAAATTAGTGGAGGTAGAGAAGGCCACCATATCAGTACACTGGCTATATGGCTCTAATGACTAAGCTTGTAGAGACTGAGCCATCCTCTTTTGGGGAAGCAGTAGAGAAACATGTATGGGTTGATGCAATGGTGGACGAATACAAATACATTGTAAATAATAATTCTTGGGAAGTGGTCCTAAGACCAATAGATAAATCAGTTGTGGGTTTGAGATGGATCTTCATGGTAAAACATGCAGCAAACAGAAGCATAGAAAAGTACAAGGCTATATTTGTGGCCAAGGTGTACTCTCAAGTTGAGGGGATTGAATATGAGGAGACCTTTGCTCCTTTAACAAGGTACTCATCCATCAGATCAATTCTTGGTATGGCTACATAGATGGGGTGGAAGATCCACCAGATGGATGTGAAAATTGCATTCGTTAATGGGGTTATTGAGGAGGAGGTGTATATCAAGTAATTGGAAAGCTTCAAGACTTTATACCGCGAGTCTCATGTGTAAAGAATCAATCGAGCATTGTATGGCCTTAAGCAAGCACCTCGTGCTTGGTACACAAGGATCGATAGTTACTTCACTGGTTTGGGATTCACCAAAAGTGAATCGGATGGAAACCTATATCATATTTTCATAGAAGGTAAATTGTTGATTATTGTATTATATGTTGATGGCTTGATTTTAACTTGTGATGAGAAGGTTATTAGATCTTGTACGGAGGACCTTGTAAGAGGGTTTGAAATGAAGGACATGGATCTCATGCACTACTTCCTTAGGTTGGAAGTATGGCAAGGTGATGGGGAATTATTTGTCTCTCATGGAAAGTATTCCAATGAGAAACTTCAGAGGTTCTGCATGGACAATTGAAAACCCATGGAGACACCTCCAGCTACCAACTAGTAGAAAGAGGATGCCACTTTAGGTGGAGAAGTGGATGCTACAATTTACTGGTAGTTGGTGGGTTCACTAATGTATAACTCATGCCCATATATGTGCTATGCAGTAAACCCGTTGATCCAATCTATTGTTAGGCCAACCAAATTATTTTGGATGGAAGCTAAGCATGTTCTAAAGTACCTCAGAGGCACTACCCAATTTGGACTATGGTATAAACAGATAGAGGGAGTGAATTTATGTGGCTTCATAGATGTATATTGGGTAGGGAGTCCATCAGAACGAAAGAGTACATCAAGTGGAATTTTCAATGTTGTGTCCATAGTTGTTTCTTGGTATAACCGGAAGCAAAAATTTGTGGCACTCAGCTCGACAGAAGCAGAATACATAACTTCTAATCAAGCAACATGTGGATGAGAAATATACTTCATGGATTGTTTGCTCAGATGATGGATCTAATTGTGATCTACTACGATAATGATAGTTGCATCAAGCTCTCTTAAAACCTTGTTTTTCACAATCAATCCAAGCATACAGATATCTGGTATCACCATTTACGGGATTATGTGCATAGGTAGATAATGTTGTTGCAGTATACTCCGAAAGAGGAGCAAGATGCTGACATTTTGACAAAGGCCTTTTCAAGACAGAAGTTTGAGTTCCAAAGGTGCGGGATAGGGGTGGTTGATAGTTTGATTTTTCCAAGATTGAATTGAGAAAATTCAAATTTCCACATCAGCAGATGATGTTAACTAGTGTGACATGGATTGTGGCACCTGTTTTACTCAATAAATTCGATTTGGAGGAATTAGAGTTCATTTTTTCATGTATGATTTCTAATTTGTAGAAATAAATGTCATTTATCTCAGGTTGTTTTCAGTTAAACTAGTTACAACTTTTGTGGGAACTAGTGGAAGGTCAGTTAAGTATTGGGACTTTAGTCAAACTTAGCAATCATGTAGTGAACTGATAAATCAACCCAAAATAGCTAGTGCATGCAGAGAATTCGAGTTACCCAGTTGAGGTGGATTTTCCAAGGCAATGTAACATCAATTGTAGAATAGTCTTGAGTGTATAGGTGTTGCATGCAGTCAGATGATAAGCCTAAACGAATTGCATGGTTCAATTGAGGGAATTCCTAGATAACAGAGTCTAATTCCTCGAGGAACAACGCAATGAAATAAGAGCTCAAGCCGAGGAAAAACATGACTAAGTTTGGGTTAGAGGCCTTCAATGAGAGGAGAGATAGATTGTGCACTTGCAGGGTGAGCTTGGTTGAACAAAGAAATTGTAATACACCTTTATTCATTTGGTTAATGTAAGAAGGCATTGGGGTTTTTATCATATTTCTTTCCCGAGATAAAAATACTTGTTACATGTGTGTTACTTCTTCTTACATGTCTGAGATTTTTGTTTTAAATTGTGAATTAATGTCCATAGAGCAGTAGTGTAGGTTTCTGTCTTGTGATTTTGATTAAAAATTCATGAGTAGTTGCAAATCTACAACCTAATTTCTACAAAATGATCTTGCAAGTTGACTCCTCTAATTTTTCCACTCTAAAAGCATTGAGATATATGGAAAACAATATAGTGATCTAATCCAAATCAAATATAACATCCACCTTCGTCATCCCACCTTCGATCTTGATATGAAAGAATATTCACTTGCTTATGATGATATATACTCATATCCAAATCCATGTGCATTATAACAAGGGAAATATTCTCATATTCATCTGAGTTACTCTCTACTTAGCTATTTGAATCATTGTATAGCATGTTCTTCTTCTTGCCCTAATTCTTTAGTTCTTTTGGTTTAGTTTAAGATGTAATTTCGAGTGTTTATCTTCAATATCATGACATGATATTGAAAAATGGTTATGTTTGTTGTTTAGATCGTTACACTAATGTACATTAACACTTAGAAGGGACTTCAATTTAGAATGGGAAAGTGGTTTTAATTCCCAAGGCTATCTAACTCAAAAAATGTTGATTAGTTAAGATAAATAATATGTTTTTACATCGCCACCCCCCTCTCATTCAATGGAATTAATAAATTCTCACCCAATGTTGGAAACTATGACTATATGCCCTTTTGATAGAGAAGGCTCAAATTGTAGTGATCACCAGGTGACTCACTAGGGTTCAAATAAATTTGTCCCACTTGAATGATAGTGTGAATAAGAAACATAGTGATTATTCTCTTAGGTATTTACCACCCCATGGCACTTGCTTGAGGCATTTTGATGAGATATTGTTTGGCTATAAAAATGACCCTTCATGGTTCTAATTGTATTTCATCACATTTGAGACATAAATGGGATTGTTGAAAATCCCTTTGTACCTTCACTTGTATAAGTTTCCCATAAAAAAGTCCATCAATCAATGAGGGATGCATACTTGGAACATCCCTTTTATCCACTAGGTTACTTAAGATTTGATGGAGTACCTTAACGTGTGTTACTTTGATCTTTACTAAATAGAATTGTTGGTTTAGAAGTTTGAAAGGAGCATTGCAATTAATTATCATATTTATTATTTTAATATTTTAAATTTGAAACCTTAATTAACATATTGGAAACATTAAATCATATATCTTCTCAAATAATTTTAGGAGAACGATTTTCATTGGAAGAGTTTCCTTTGTCTCACAGACCTAGCAATATGAACATCATGTCAAAATCTTGGTGTCCACCAAGTCGCCCCTTCTTCACAAAGAGGCCATATGCTAGGGCTTAGTGTGTTATATGCACCTTCCCACACCACTCTAGGCCTTCGAGTCAATCCTCTAACCAAGGAAGGGTGTTACCCTCAACAAGAGTTTTTGTCTACAACCCAAGAACAATATGTTTATTTATGAAACTCAATTTGGATTTACAACAAAGACTAATGGTGCATGGAGTTAATATCTACTATCTTTATTATAAATAACAATGAAAAAGGTTTTATATTATGGTTTTTTTGGGAATGACTAAAGAGCCAAACAACAAGAGAATTTATAGGCTTGAGCCATGAGAATCATATATTTTGAACCATGGGCACAATGAGCTACATATGCTTGACAAATAACTCTTATAAAAATAATAAATATAAGCTGAGGAGGAGGTTGAAACTACTTTCCTAATACAAATTCATTAGAAAAAAAAGGTTTAAGGAAAGCATAGATTTATTGGTTTATTCAATACCATTTGAGATAAAAATAGAAAGGAAAACTAGCATAACTTACTTGAATATATTATTCATCGACGGAAACAACCTCTATCATAATTATACAATAAAGCAAACATTTCATTTATAAAATAGTAGCTTCAATGTTAGTGATCATCAATTTTCAGGTTTGAAACAACCATTTCATTAATACAATATGTGCACCAAGGGTTGGGGACTATAGAATAATTGTATCAAGCATCATTGCATCCCTTCACAAAGCTTATTACTCATGTAAAGTTGCATCCTTTTACAAAGTTTATTACTTATCTAAAGTTCAGTAGAAAAATAAGAATGAAAGAGGAAAAGCAATGGAGAAAGAATGTTACATGTTGATACAAAAATATTGATACACTAGGTAGATGTTCAATTTATGATAAAATATTACTTGTATTTCACCTCCTATTACAACTAAACTAAACCTCTTATCCTGGTAATTAGGAAAATATATCTATTATAAACTCTGAAGATAAAAACATGAAATCCATAACTTGGGTTAACTAATAAAAACATTTTTCTTCCACTTTACAAATTAAACAACCATAAACGCTTTTTAACCCTTTTAAAATTCATTATCAATTTGAAATTGATTTAAATTCATTGTATTTTTCTCCACTTTCACTATAGTAACTTTTTTGATAATACATTAAAATCTGTAATTTACTATAGTCTAGAAATATTTAAATCTAAACACCACATTCAAAAACAAGAAAAGTGGTAAAAGGATAGAGTAATTTGATGTTTATTTGTTTTCATTTAACTTTCAATACTAACAATAGCAATGTGGTGGCGTGCCACTGCCTTTTTTCATACATGTGAGTTGTAGGCATAAAAGAGCCATAAAATGCTTATTACTAATCGGCCTCACTTAATGCTACTGCACTTTAATAATGTGTCGTGTCATAATAACAATGTAAAATGTATCATAATAAAAGTATTTTAATATATATTACCTAATAAACATTTACTCTACGCCTGGGTAAGGAACTCCAAATGTGCGTTGTCGTTTCATCAGCCTATATGCGCGTTTCTTGAACCTGTTTCTGGCCTCTATCCAGGATTGAACAATATGTTTAATTCCACATTAAGCACATAATTAAACCACACTGATTAAATGAACTCACAATTTAAGGGATTGAATAGTGAACAATGTAAAACTTCTGAACTTAAAATTATAATTTTAACTTAAAATGACTATGAGAAATGCCATGGAGTAGAAATGCCATGTTTTACTCCAGTAATTTCATGTTACCATTGCGTATATGCCTTGCCTTTCTATGAAGTGAGAAAATTTTTCATAGGACTTAGCTTTAGGTGTATAGTTGAAGAGGCTTGAATGAAGGAATTGTAATATATTTTTACAACGATGATTTGTTTTATATTTATTTTCTAATTTTAAGAGATATATTAATGTTAACTTTATTAATAATAAGATTTGGGTTTTAATTTTAATATACAACAAAAGCTTATTGAGTTAAAAGATTTAATAAATCAATAATATTGATGTAGCGAGATATAAAACTCATTTTTTTTTTTATAACAATTAGCTACTCACATAAATTTAGTAAGATAAAATATTCAATTAGCTTAGTTAAAATGTTTTTTAATATTATACTTTATTCTAAATATAAGTTAAACTAATTTAATATAATTCAATAAATAAATTGGAGTTTACTTTAAGAATGAAGTGTTGCAAAAATAGATGTTCTACAATAAAAATAAGAAAGTAAAAACTAGTAAATTGGATATGCAAATTTAAATGAAAATAAAAATAAAAATAAAAAATTATATATATATATATATAATATATATATATATATATTGATATACTAAACTTATAATAATAAAATTTACATATATATCTCGGATGCAGGTGAATAAATGCGCTGTCATAGTGCAGCAAAAATGGGACAACAAGTGGCAAAGCTAACTGGTCACCCGCGCCTTCCTCTAGAACTCTATTGCAGACATTTATGGCGATTTATTGTAGTGCATGGGACGAGATAGAATGGCTCTGCTGATAAAAATGACGCTCTGGATCGCTTTCCCCATTCTCTATTTCCTCTAAACCTTATTTGTCTCCCTAACATCGTAGAGCCAAGCCTGCGCACGACATTACGGAGAAGAGGCCAACCTGAGTTGAAAGACACTACCCATTTTTCACACATTTTCATTCATAGCCCATGCTCTATTATCTCGGACCCTAACCTTGGGACTGAGCCGAATACCTCTACTCCTTCGACTCCCTCCAGAAATTCCACCCTTGTCATCGCCCTTCCTTGTCCAAGTTTATCCCATTCTAACCTATTTAGCATGCCTAGGTTGTGCCACTGAATACGCTGCTGGAGGGGCGGCAGCAGAGGTGAAGTAATTCGGCCTCCATACCAGTCTCGCTCGGAATCTACCCCCTCTGCATCTCAATACATAGGAAGATATCCTGCCATTCGTAGTGGACAAGGACGTATGCAGACAACCGGTTCGGGGCATGCTACTGAAGCTCCTCAATCTCCCAGCCATTCAAACCAATTTCAATTTCGGTGCACTCTAGACAGGCCATGCATAATTGCCGCAATATCTATAGCATTCGAGGAAATACCTGAAAGCACGTATGCCCTTGTAAGCCATACCCCGAAGAAGACAGTTGCAGGCAAAAGGAAAGCCCCAGGCGCTAACTCAGGGGAACACAAAACTCAGGAAGACGCTCAAGAATGCAAAGGCGAAGAGCATGGAGGTAATACCTCAACCCGATCCAAGATGATGGAGGAAGCGCCGAGAGTTCAACAGGTTGCGGAGGAGGAGATGGACGAGTACAAATGTCTAATCGTTGAAGAACCTCCTTACTCCAACGACACGTAGCCGTTCCAATTTTACCCACCTGCTAGGTCATGAACTCACAGATTCCCATTTTAGTGGTTCATTTTGTTGTTTCCTTAGTGAAAATGTTGTCAGCAGTCTATTTTGTTGATTATTGTATGCATTTGTTATTAAATTTCAATGCGAAGTCTGATAAACTATTCCAAGTTGTAACCCCCGCGTGGGCAGCAAACATTTTAATTTTGGACTGGTTTCCCTGCTGCGAATAGTCACATCTAGATATAGGTTGTTAAACAGAGCTTATTCTGAGATCTGAACTGCAGAGGTCGATGCCTCTTGTAACCATTTGTTATATGATAGATTTAGACAATTTAGAGTATATATAAAGTAAAACAAAAAACAAAAAACAAACCACTACATCACTATATATATTATATATATATAATTTATATTATATATATATATAATATATATATATATAATATATATATATATATATAATAATCGATTTAATCTAATCTTTTATTAATATTGAAAATTTATAAACATAAAATTTGGTCGTTGATATTTAAAAAATTAAAAACTAATTTTTTAAACACTTTTATTCAAAGTTATACTATACACTATAGTTAATTAGAATTATTATTGCCCATCATTATATATTTTACATTCATATTCAAATTTATACCATATACTATAGTTACTTAGAGTTAGTGCACACCATTATTTATGCAAGTGTGTGCACCTTAGTAAGCAATTAATTTTTCCAATGCATATATTAATTTGTAATTTTTCTGAAAGCATAATTTGCAGCTTGAGTGGTGGGGACTAAGCTGCCCTAATTTTATTGTTATATTTAAGTATAATAGAAATGAAACAAAATAAATAAAATTATTAGAAGCCTAATAAGTAAGGATGTTGAAAAATAATTAAGTTATAAAATTTGGGAAAATTATATATAATGAATTTTATGTAAATTTATTCATTATAATTTTCTTGGGGATGATTTATCTATTAATTTCATTTTAGGATGATATTCATTGATTTGAATAAGAGTTGTCTTTAGTGCGGTCTTTTGGAGTTTCTGGTGCCGGAATCCGGCTGAGAAAGTTGTGATGAAATCTTGATTTATGTTATTTAAATTAGTTTTTGTGACAAAATCTTGATTTGTGTTATTTAAACTAGTTTTTTGATTGTATATATAAATTCACCACCGTGAAAACCCCTAGGGCACTTCTATTGTGTAGGGTTACCCATCAAATTTGTATCAGATTTGTGATTTCAATGAATTCCTGCAAGATTTTAGAGAAATTACACTGGAAATATCCACTGGACAAACTTCTAAAAAATCGCACTAAAGAAAACTTCTAAAAAGTTGCACTCAAGACAACTTGATTTGAATATATTCACTTTAATATATTCACTTTTATAAGTGAAGTGACTTTGTTGAAACAAAGCAATTTCTGAAGAAAGGAGAAAATTTACACATCATCATATCCAATATACAATACAATGTTGCACTTGAAGGGTGCTAAGTACAAAGTAGAAGAAATGTTATCAACATAATTGATTGGAAAATAAATTTGTGAATGATAATAAAAATTAAATCTAAATCAAGAAATAAAGAAAATATAATTTTAATAAGTAACAAGAGTCACACAGTGGCATGACACTGATGTTTTGTACTGTGACTGTTGTGCATGAAAGAGCCATAAAAAGCTTATTACTGATGTGCCTCATTTAATGCTATTGCATATTGCACCTTACATTGTGACATGTATCATAATAATAATGTGAAATGTATCATAATACAAGTATTTTAATATCTATCGCCTAACACACATTTACTAAACATTTAATTTATATGATTAAACTAGCTACAATGATTAAGCTTGGAGAATTGACTCCTACTTGTCTTGTGCATATTAATTTTGTTCCTCATCATTAAATGTATTTGTTAATTAGTTGGAGATGAGATATTTAGTCCAAGTAAAATAGTTCCTAGATAAGTGTTCTGTTGAGATATTTGTTCAACTAAGTGATTCTGTGGTTAAGAGAAAATTTCTATCTTCAACCATTGATTGACGTATTTATATGTGTGATTAATCTAATGTAAAGTAAGTTTTTGGTATTCAACTTGTTTATTAACTTGGTATCATATGGAGTCTCTAGTAACTCCCTTAAGGGAGGGAGAAGGATAATGCAAGAGATATTTGTTGTATGAGTAAATTAGAATGTTTGTATTATTTGTTGTAGGAGTAAATTAGAATGTATGTATTAGAATATATTATTTTTGTGTGTAATTTCTAGTGTGAGGGTTTTTTATGTTAATATGTACATGACCAGCATGACTCTTCTTAGATCCTCATTTGAATGTGTTACATTGAGATCTGTTGCCTATACTAAGATTTTGTGTTGGAGTAACGAAGGCACATGTGGTGGTATGTATGTCGATTTGCACCACATTTATAAGCTGCTACAAACCAAGGGGTTGTTGTCTCCCAATCGTTTTTTTCGCCTTCAATTGGGTTGTTATCAGAAGCATGCAATTTTTTTTTTTTTTTTTCAAATCATCCTGGATAGCCTCAAGACTCACCACATTATTCCGTCCGGAGCATGAGGCCATCGATCCCATAATTCTTGTTCTTTCGTGCAAAAATATATTGCAATATGAATCAGCGAGGAATGCAGGGTTGTGACAATCGAGCTCGTGACAAACGAAGGGTAGGCCAACTGCTTGATAATGGATAAAGGCGTAGACCACTGGTGAAAAATATTACTGCACCACCAGATTGAGAGAATGAAGGCAGAAAACATTCAGCGACCGTAGGGTTTGCGATTGTACCTTCGCATTTGCAGTCTCGGGCTTTAATTGCATGAATTTGTTGGGAATCCCCGACATGATTATGCTCGAAGATCCTCGCACCGCTCTTTCTCTTGACAAAATCGTAGTGAGGCTTCCTATAGATTCACTCAACACCCCATGCCTCTTTAGACGCATGTGTTTCCTCGTGGAAAAGGGTGTATTCCAGCTCAGTTTTCAAAAGTGCAGAGGACGGCACCTGTGAAACAAGATACCCACTTGCTTGGTGGTTTGTGATTTGGTTCCATCATCAGATTTCAGAAGGGAAACCTAATTATTCTTGAATAGATTCCTGGCACATTCTCTTATAGGAAATTGAGGTAAAGTCATTTATTTATAATTTCAGTTATTTCCCTTCACGAGGAGAAAGGGATTTACGGGCGTTCGTTGTTCAAAAGTTCGGGTTGCTCCTTACCATGAAGGAACCTACCAATATCAATTTTCCCACAATGTTTCCATGATGTTGTAATCGAGGAGAGAGAATCAGGTTGTTTGCTGACATGTTTCAGAGAATTAGACAAATTAAGTGTTATGGTATGAAAAATATGCTTCAGTTTATGTTGTATATAAGTATCATTTTTATTTTTAAATTAAGTGATGATGAATTCATAATCAGATAAAGGGGTTATTTTGTAAAACTGACTCTAAATGCATTCATTACCTAGATGGATTAGTTATATAATTGGCGAGTATAACAGATGGTACCCATGTATCTCGATGGATGGGAGATCATCCATAGAATGAATAGTAGTTTAGTTATTGCAAACAGGTGATTGATTATGTCTAAAGCAACTATTTTAAGAGATCAAGTGATGTAAAACCCAAACCTGATGGTTGTTTAGATAAATTTGGCAATTTTGGATCTAGGGAAGGATCCCTCATTTTCTGAAGACGTGAGAGTGGTCTTCTCATGAGGTTATGTGACATCTTGGGACATTGTTCAGTAATTGACTTCAAGAGATCTGTGATTCGGGAGTTCGAGAGTGGAACTCGGGAATCTAGTTTGTCGACTACACCTTTATGAGGATTATGAGACAACTTGATGGAGTTCTCTATGAGATTTCGATGATGTTTAAAGAAGTTAATCAACACATTGCAGACAAGAAGATCAAATATAGGTACTCATTAAGGGAGGGACTTGGAGAATTAACTCCTACTTATCTTGTGCATATTAATTATCGTTCATCATCATTAAATGTATTTTCTAATTAGTTTCATATGAGATATTTAGTCCAACTAAAATAGTTCCTATATTAGAGTTTAGTTGAGAGATTTTCTCAACTAAGTGATTTTGTGGTTAATATAGAATTTCTATCTTGAACCATTGACTGGTATATTTATATGTGTGATTAATGTATTGTAAAGTAAGTTTTTAGTGTGCAACTAGTTTATTAAATTTTTAATATATATCACCAAACAAAAACTCATTAAACAATTAATTTATGTAATTAAATTAGATACAATGATTAAACTAATTATAACTAATTTACTCAACATTTAATTTATATAAGACTAGGGTAATTATAATCTTCTTGTAAGAATTATAAGCAAGTATTGTAGAGATTCCAATAAAAATTTATCATTGAGTGTATTCAGTTTTAAAGATACATAACAACCAAGATGCACTTACAAAAAAATTATGCTATGCTCTTCTATGCCGAGAAGAAAATAATATAATAGAGTTTAACAATAGCATGATTTTAAAAATGTAGATACTAGTGATTGTTGGACATTTGGTACTGTCTAGATGGCTAGTGGATGTAAGTGTGTTGGCATTGATGTCAACAATCATGTTGGGAGATGTGTTGAGAAGTTGACATTGTCTAACTATTGGCAGGAGTATTGGCATTAATTTCAACCAGACTAGAATGGATGCTTGTCATAGAAGATGTTGGATTTGATGTTCCCTAGCCTAACTGTGATAGTAATTGGGCTAGCATTGATATGCTTGATGTGTCAAGTACATGGGGAGTCCCATGGTTGCTACAGTGCCTTATAGAGAATCATCACAGTAGCAAGCTTATTGGAAAATCCATCAAATGATGACTATGGTGATTGGGAGTCCAAGAGGAATCCCATGGTTGGTGCAGTTCTCTGTCAGTAGAGAATCATCATAGTAGCAAGCTTGCCAAAGAAGCCATAAAATGATGACTATGGTGGTTGGGAGTTCAGGATTCTAGCCATAATAAGAAGAGTCAAGGAGAAAAGAGTGGAAGATATTTTGTAGCCATTTTATAGGTAGAAGATGGGCTCAAAGCCTACATCATATCTTATCCATTGGAAAGTGTTATGAAATAGATTTCCAACGGTATTATGGTTTGTCGAAGTGAGGGTCCTAAAGTCCTAAGTAGGCCGAAATATCAGAGGTCATCAGAGCAGAAGTAGGAATATTAGAGATCGAAATATCAAAACCTAGAAGTAGATTAGAGCATCGGAGAAGGCTATATCATAGGTCAAAAAATAGTGGAACCTCAGAGATTAGAGCATATCGGGATATCAGAAGCTGGAGGTCGTGGAAATATTGGAGGTAGGAATAGGTGGATATTGGAATATCGGAAGGTTCAAGACATCGAGACCTCAGAACTTCTTAACACTTGAATTTTGAGATATTGTTAAAATCATGGAGGGATGTGTAGTAGGATTAACAAATCTTTTACTTGCAAAACTAAGGTGTGTTGGGATCCCTTCTCTCTCCTCTTACAGACACATGGTAGCTTTTGGTTGTTTCTTAAGAGCAGAAGTGGCAATTGACGTTAGCATGACGTGGCAGTACAATGAACACATAGCAGCTTTTTTGGTATCTTTGGTGGCCCAATTGGGAAAATTAGGGTGACACGTGTCACCACTCATGAGGCTCCACGTGGAGAGATGACAAAAGCATGTCGACATCTCAGAAGTCAGCATATTGGAGGTTTAGGACATCGTAACTCTTATACAAATGGAAGTTGAAAATTTTTACAATGAAAGGTTCAATATTAACTGGCACATGGTCGGTTGGAGACCCAAAGGAACCAAGGGCAAGAGCTATAGCACAGGGAGATAGGCCCCCAACAGGAGCCTAAAGGCTTGGCACCTAAGTACTATATTGGTGGTCACTTATAGTGTTCCTATTATGTGAAGAGTGATGAGGGATAAGCAGAAGGAGCTAAACGCCTATCAGGATTTTGTGATTTTGTAAGGGCCTTCAATATAAGTTACGATATGTAGGGGATCCGATATAACTCCACAATAATATATGAAGTCACAACTCCCAATCCCATGGTGGAAGAACAACAGAGGAAAATAAAAAAGGGCTAGGAACCTCATGATCTCATTTTTTTGTAATATTCCCTTTAATAAATGTTACAAAATGAAAGGGATCTCAAGTGGTAGCATAAAGGTGTATGGCAGATGAATGAGTCAGCAACAAGGACCATGATTGTAAAGAGGGGATGGTCTCAGGAGTAATAGCAATTGTCAAAGATCATTGGGTCAAGGAAGCAAGGACCACGATTTTGTAGAAAAGAGTGTTGGGCATGTCTTAAGGTGTGAGAAGCAATATTTGTGCTATGATGCATGCCTCAGTAAATTAAATGAAGATCAGAGAAGCCATTTCAAATAATAGTCAAGCTATGTGAAGCAATGAAGAAGCATGCAGAGCCTTGGGGATAAGAGATTTGTTCACAGAAAGGACAGTGCCTAGTTGAAGTGTGAAGGCGGCCTGAGAAATAATTCTTAGTATGCAGAAACACTCATGTTCTCATTCTCATGTTTAATGCAATGGCAGAGACTAAGTCATACACAACAACAAAATAGAATATTCATGCTGAGTTACACTCGGGCAATGTGAATACAAGAGAGTGATGGCAACGTCGACTAGTGAGAAGCAGAGAAACAAAACAGAGGAGCCTGGTAGAGTAACTTGTGGAATGCAACACTGTTGGGACAGGGTCGTGTGTAGAGCTCTGTGTTGTGTGTTTACTACCACGTATGAGGCTAAGTGATCTAGTTCTACTGTGAAAGGTGGAGAGTGCCGAAGTAGATTAAAGTGACCCAACATAGTGCATTGTTGTTTGAGAAAGGTTGAAGGTGCTTGTGTAGAGGAAGAAGGTTGAGTGAACCTGTGTTGAGTGAGAGGACACGAGAACCTATGAATAGAAGGAGTCAAGTGTTGTAGGTATGCTGTTGAGAGAAGGGGGCTGAAAGATGAGTGTATGCTTATGAAGAGCAAAGAACACAACGTTGTCTAGGCTATGATGAGTGATTGTTGTCGATCATATTAGAGGATTGTTGCAGAATGAGTAGAGTGAGAAGCAAATAGAGTTGATATTAGGAAGAGTGGCTACCAATTACGGAGAACATTGAGTTCCCTATTGAGTGTGGGTTGGAACCTGCATATAGGAAGTTGGTGCTTCCATTTCTAGTGAGTGCTTGAGAAGGCTTGGGGGTTACTGCCTTTATCAAGTTGGTGCTTGAATAAATCGAAGGATTTGCAAGTTGGTGCTTTGAACAAGAAGTTGGTGCTTCGAATGGTGCTTCTAGTAAGCTAGAAATGTGTCTACAAAAGGAGGGATTTGGTGCTTCCTGCTAGTCGGTGTTGGAAAACAATCAAAGGGAGTTAGTGCTTCCTATGAGTGGTGGCTCATAAAATAGATTGATGTAATAGAGTAGGTGCTCATATTTTACATCAATAACAAGAACAAGATTTCGCGGTTTTTTCCCAAAAGGGTTTCCACATAAAACCTTGTGTCTCATATGTATGATGATCATGGTATGTGCTTGTATGTTGATTTTATATTTCTACCACATGATATGTTGAAGCTGGTTATATGGATGGTTTCTAAGTTTAAATAAAAAAATTAGATTGGCATAAAAAGTTAAAAATTAGCCTTAATACTTATTCACCCCCCTCTCAATATTAACATTTTTTCTAACAATTGGTATCAGATCCAAGTTCCTTCAGAAATAACATAACCACTAGAAGGTAGATGAAAGGAAAACAATGGATAATCAAGCTTGGCTTACTTCATAAGGAGTTCCATTCTTAAATGGATCAAAATATGTATTCTGGAAGGTTATTATGGTAGCCTATTTAATGGCCTTGGATGTTGATATGTGGCGCTCCGTATTGAATGAAGAAAAGAGTGAGAAGAATGAGGAAGGTAAAGAGGTGATGATGAAAAGGTTGTCTAAGCTAGATGCTAATAAAGTAAGGAATTGTGAAACAACAAGGGAAATGTTGGACTGACTATAATGTTTGTATGGAGGATATAGCCATGTTGCTCAAAAGAATGTTGAAGAACGTTGTTTCTCAAGAAGTGAACCAGAACATGCAGATGTTGGTGCTAGAAATGATAAACATAAGAAGAGAAGGAAGAAGTCAAAGAAAGCATCCCAGAAAAGAGTTGTTGAGAAGATAGAATATCTTCCTCTTAATGCACAAGTTGTTGGTCATCACTCTTAAGCACATGCTGAAGAGTTAGAATAAGGGTCATCTACTCAGAAGGTAAGCTATTTATTTGTGATGAATGTAAAGAAATAATTAATTCATTATCTAGATGTTCATGTCAATCACTTGAAGATAGAGATAGCCATGCATCTAGTAGTTGTAATGAAGTTAGACCCATTTTAGTAGCAATAGAAAATGAGGGATCCTCTGAAGGAGAAGAGTGTATATCATGTGAAGCGAATAGGGGTATCATTGAAAGTGATGAAGATGGAATACCCCTTAGACTTGTGGAATATTACATCGACACAAAGATGATTCTAGACCTTGGTGGTGACTCAACGAGCACCTATGATAGTGAAGAAAAGGACCTAGATGAAAGTATATTTGAAAAAAAAAATGATATCGTCTCTAAAGGAGATCGAGTATCTCTCAGAAGAAAATCTCAAGTGAGAGGAGCAATTCAAAATTTCTGATCTTCAAAATGAAAATTTGAGCAAAAAATAGTAATTCTTAATGCTTAATAAGAGGAGGATAGCAGGTTGAGTGGCATGTTGACCAATCAGCTTAGTAAGAAGGAAGCTTACTATGAGAAACTACAAGTTGAATTAGTCTCATTGAGACATGACTTAGAAAAGTAAAATATAGAGTTGTCTCAACATCAAAAGCTTGAGGGGACCACAAAGGCCTTGGACGAGATGCTTACTAAGTAAAGAACCCCACTCATCAAGGTTGGTTTGGGTATGAGAGAAGAAACTAGCTCCAATAAGGCAAAGGCTGAAGGGTCAACTTCCCAGGTAAAGGGAGTCTGAGGTTCCAACAATAACAAAGGAAAAGAGGTTGTTGGACAACAACAAAAACAACAAGGAAAGCAGCAACAGTAAAAGAAGAAAAGGCAGTATCAGAGGGATAAGATGAATCAGCAAGTAAAGTAGCAAAAGAGAGCTAGGAAGATGAAAGAAATAGTGCAAGGCAGCAATGCCAACTATCATGGAAGGCACATGAGGAATCAATAAAGGTACTCTCATTCTCAAGGACAAAGCCCTCAAAGAAAAGGTAACCTCTGTCATCAAAATCCTTTTTATGGGCATTTTTTTTCCTTGCAATAATTTTGGACATAAAGCTATACTCTGTAGATGGCATGCAAGGAAACAAGATGTGTTGGGTAGTAGCTATCCAAGGATGTACAAAAAGGCATAGAAAAGGTATGTTGGTCATGATAGGAGTTTTGACTAGAATGTTGTCAAGAATAGTAACTTCTCTACCCCACTCTTAAGCCAAACAAAATTATACAAATGTGGAAACTTTGGGCGTTTGATAACATGCTACAAATATGGAGAGAAAAAACATGCTTCTCAACATATGTATAAAAATATAGTAGCTTGGGATTTGAATACAAAGAGGAAGAAAATAGAAAATGAATACAAGTGTGTGTTCAAAGCTCACTATCAAAAGGACTTTCAAAATTAAGGAGGAAAAGAGCCCTCTGTAATTGTCGTCTATAATGAACGCAGGCTTCAAGTGAGGAAAAGGGGAAGCAAGGGGATTTTGGTGAAGGAAGAGGAGTTGAAAGAGATGTTTCCTCTAGCCATGTGAAGACAAGAGAAAGCCCAAACATGGGCTAAGAAGAAGTTGGAGTGTAATGCTTAAGTCAAGACTCAACCATTGAAGGTTTGGAAGAATAATAAGGATGATCTACTCACAGTGAGTAGATCCTCTGTTTCTCTTCAGTGAAAGAAGAGAATGGCCTCAAGGGAGGGCGAATAAGTCAGATGCAGGAAATCAGGAAGAATAGATAGAAAGGTGCATCTAATTGTTGAAGGTATGGTCATGCTCTCTTGTTGATTACAAGAATAAATTGGTTTATTTTCAATGTATAAGCATTGAAAAGGAGAGGAGGAGTGCAGTTAGCATGAGTTCAGTGAGAGTACACAACAACATTTTATGTTGTCAAAATAAGATGGGTTGCAGCAGAAGTGTGGAATGACATGAAGACCATAGTCAAGACGGGTCCATATGATTAGTTCTTTTATAGAAGCAAGGAAGCGGATGCAAGAGATCATAGAGCATTGGCTCATGGTGAGCTTCTTTAATAAGTAGTAGCAACCAACAATTGACAGCCTCAAAAAGGCATATTTCTAAGCAAATGAAATTTTTGCATCCTGGATGAAATACCCTTATTTCATTTAAGTTGTACATTTGATTATGTCTAGCATTATTTTTTTTATGAAACAATTGGTGTAAGATTCCAATGTCCCTTAGTCTTTCAATTGGTATCGCTATGGGATTTGATAGTTTGGGCTCATATGGAGTAATCTTGTGTGTAAATGGGCATTTCTTTATGAGAGGAAGTATTATAGTTTTCCTGGTACATTGTTCCATTTGTATTTAATTTTTTTGGGGCAATTTGTGTTGTTTAAGTAGCGGTATATATATTTAGGTTTGATCTCAGGGGGAGCAATGTTGACTGCAAATATTCTCAGGAGAAGTGATCATAGAAGATGAAGCAATAGCAGCAGTGAAGAGCAAGTAGGAATGCATCACTAATGATTGGTACTTGCAACAGTAGCAATAGCATGAGAAATTTTAGTTGATATAGAATATGCATGAGTGGAGAAAGTACTTAACCAGCAGCCTAAGTCATTTAGAACTAGAGAAAGTTAAAGAAGAGGTAGTATATGTTTAGGGGAAGCATATCACATATGCCTAGTTTATGGACTAGCAACAACGACAGTCCTTGAAGATATGTCTGCAAAGTAGAAATAACATCTCAAAAATCTATACCTTAGTATTGATATCTAGTGATTACATGGGGGAGAAAAAATCAGCTTGTAGCCCTTTTCCATTGATTTCAAAGGGGTAGAGAATTTGTGGATAATTTGTGATGACCTGTGCAAAAGACAGAAATTCATTGGTGGATTATACTAGGAGAAGTTTAGAAGTAGCATGTGGAGTGACCATTAAATTGAATATCAGGTTGATGTGTTGTCATCGGTACCAAAGGGGGAGATATTTAGACATTTGACATTGTCTGGATGGCTAGTGGTTGTAAGTGTGCTGACATTGATGTCAAGAATCATGCCTAGAGATGTGTCTGGAAGTTGGCATTGTCTAACTATTTGAAGGAGTGTTGGCATTAACGTCAACCAAACTAGCATGGATGCTTGTCACAACAGATGTTGGCTTTGATGTTCCCTAACCTAATTATGATGGTAATTGGGCTAACATTTGTATGCTTGATGTGTCAAACTCAGGGGGAGTCCCATGGTTGCTGCAGTGCCCCTATAGAGAATCATTACAATAGCAGGCTTATCAGAAAAGTCATAAAATGATGAATATGATGATTGGGAGTCCACGAGGAATCCCATGGTTGCTTCAGTGCTCTATAGAGAATCATCATAGTAGCAGGCTTATTGGAGAAGCCATAAAATGATGACTATGGTGGTCGGGAGTTCAGGGTTCCATGCACAAGAAGAAGAGTCAAGGAGAAAATAGTGGAAGAGACTTTGTAGCCATGTTATAAGTAGAAGATGAGCTCAAATCCTACATCAAAAATTCTCCATTGGGAAGCTCTAAAATATCTTTCCAACAGCGTGTGGAAATCTAAAAATGGCCTCCTGGATCAAAAGTTATGGACTCCCGAAGTGAGGGTCTTGAATTCCTAAGCGGGTTGAAATATCGAAGGTTAGCAGAGTGGAAGGAGGAATATCAAAGATCGGAATATCACATCCTCGGAGCATATTGGAGCATCAGAGAAAGCTACATCGAAGGTCAGAAAATATCGGAACCTTGGAGGTTAGATCATATTGGGATATCGAAAGCTAGAGGCCATCTGAATATTGAAGGTTGGAGTAAGCAATATCGAATATCAGAGGGTTCAAGCCATCGAAACCTCATAACTTCTCAACACTTAAATTTTGAGAAGTTATGATATATGGAGATGCCAATATTGTTAAATGAATCAAGGGATGCATAGAAGGATTAATAAAGGTTTTCATTGCAAAGCCAAGACATGTCGAGACCCCTTCTCTCTCCTTTGGTGGACACATGGAAGCTTGTGATTGGTCCTTAAGAGCAGAAGTGGTGACTGCTGTCAGCATGATGTGACGGTACAATGGACACATGGCAGCTTGTTTTGGCATTTTCGATGGCCCAATGGGGACAATCAAGGTGACATGTGCCACCACTCAGGAGGCACCATGTGGAGAGATGAAAAAATCATGATGACATCTCGGAAGGCATCATATCAGACGTTGAGGACATTGTAACACTTATAGAAATGCAATTTGAAAAACGTTATGATGAAAGGTACTATGATATTAACTGGAACATGGTCAGGTGGAGACCCAAAAGAACTAAGTACGAGAGCTATAAAACAAGGATATAGGCTCTCAGTAGGAGCCTGAAGGCTTGGCAACTAAGTGCTATACTGGTGGTCACAGGCAGCGGTCCTATGGTGTGAAGAGTGATGAGGGTTAAGCCAAAGGAGCTAAACGACAATCTGGATTTTGCAATTTTGGAAGGGCCTTCAATGTAAGTTACGATATGAAGGGGGTATGATATAACACTACAGTGTTATATGAAGTCACCAGTCATAGCTCCTAGTCCCATGGTGGAAGAACAAGAGAGGCAAAGAAAAAAGGGCTAGGAACCTCACAATCTCGTGTTTTCGTAAAATTCCCTTTAATAAAAGTTATGAAATGAAAGGGCTCTAAAATGAAAGCACAAAGGTATATGGTAGATGAATGAATCAGCAGAAAGGACCATGATCGCATAGAGGAGTTGGTCTCAGGAGTAATAGCGACTGTCAAATACCACTAGGTCAAGGCAGTAAGGACCAAGATTTCGCAAAAAAGAGTGGTGGACCTGCCTTGAGGTGATACAAGCAATCTCTATGCTCTGATGCATGCCTCAATAAATTAAATGAATATTAGATAAGCCATGTTGAAGTACATTCAAGATGTGTGAAGCCATGAATAAGCATGGAGAGCCTCAGGGATAGGAAATTTGTTCACAGAGAGGACAATGCCTGGTTGAAGTGTGAATGTGGAATGAAAATTAATTCTTATTATGGAGAAACACTGAGGTGCCCATTCTCATGTTTAATGCAATGGCAGAGACCAAGTCAGCTGTAACAGTGGAATGTAAGATCCATGTTGAGGTACACTCGAGGTGTGTGGATATAGGAAAGTGATGGTAGCATCGACCAATGAGCAACAAAGGAACAAAACAGAGGAGTCCAGTAGAGAAACTTGTTGAATGCAACATTGTTGGGACTAGATTGTGTGTAGATATTTGTGTTGTGTGTGTGCTACTGTGTATGAGCCGGTCCAGCTGTGAAAGGTGGAGAGTGCTTAAGAAAAGTAAAGTGACCGCAAGACAATTTTTTGTTGTGTGAGAAATGTCCAAGGTGCATGTGCAGAGGAAGAAGGTTGAGTGAGCCTATGCTGAGTGAGAGGATGAGAGAGCCTATGAATAGAAGGAGTTGAGTGTTGTAGGTATGTTTTTAAGATAAGAAGGTTGAAATCTTAGTGTATACTAATGAAAAGTAGAGAACATAGTGATGTGTAGGCTATGATGAGTGACTATTGTTGAGCATATTAGAGGACTGTTGTAGAGTGAGCAAAGTGAGCGAAGATCAAAGCTTATATCAGGTAGGGTGGTTACTAATTATAGAGAACATTGAGTTCCCTATTGAGTTTGGGTTGGATCCTACATACAGGAATTTAGTGCTTCCATTTATAGTGGGTGCATAAGAAGGCTTGGCAGTTGGTTCCTCCTACATGTTGGTGCTTGCATAAATCCAAGGAGCTACAAGTTGGTGCTTAGAACGAATCCGTAAAGTTGGTGCTTCACATTATGCTTTTGGTAAGATTGAAATGTGTCTACAAAAGGAGGGAGTTGGTGCTTCCTGCCAGTGGGTGCTAGAAAACAATCAAAGGGAGTTGGTGCTTCCTGTGAGTGGTGGTTCACAAAACATATTGATGTAATAGAGTAGGTGCTCGTATTTTACATCAATAACAACAATAATATTTGGTGGTTTTTTCCTTAAAGGGTTTCCATGTAAAACCCTGTGTCTCATCTGTATGATGCTCATGATGTGCGCTTGTATGTTGATTTCATATTGCTACCACATGAAATGTTGAAGCTGGTCATATGTATGGTTTCCAAGTTTAGATAAGAAAAGTAAATTGGCATAAAAATTTAAAAACTAACCTTAATATTAATTCACCCCCCTCTCAGTATAAACATTATTTCCGACAGTGATATCTCAACCTTTCCATACTCAAACAATATGAAAAGAGTAGTAAGTTACTTTAACTATTTCACATTACATGTGGAAAGAATAGTGCCACTACCTGTGAATGTAGTAGTCTTGATTGAAGGCCCAAATATTACCAGAGTCCACTAATATTTTTTATTTTTTTCCTTATATAATAGTGCCACTAGTTGTGTATGTAGTAGTCCTACCTATGAGTGTTGTAGTCTTGATTGAAGGCTTAAATATTACCAGATTCCACTCATATTTTTTTTGTTTTTCCTTATAGAATAGTGCTACTACCTATATACATACAAATGCTTATAGATCCACATTAAATAACAATTTCAAAATATTTGTTACATACCGAACTTTATAACCTTATAACTCATCAAAACTATAATGATTTAAGAATCCCTCCTTTGGATTTGAACCTATGACCTCTTACAAGGAAACACATCCTCTTAACCATTAGGACCACTAAACTTATATAGAGGATTTTTCTCAAATAATTCAGGTCCCTACCTGCAGAGAACAAAGAGGTCTATTAATTTGAATTTGAATCAAGTAAGTGTTTTTCCAATGATTTACCATAATAATAATAATATATTTGAAAGGTCACAATCAAAATAGACATCAAATTGGTGTGTGAGATCCTCTTATATATCGGACAAAGAACCCACATATATATGAGAATTTAACTTTTAAAATATCCAAAAATATACACTCTACCCTATGAAATTGAACTCATATATTATTGATATCATCAATAACTTTTTATATTATATATATATAACTTTTAAATAATTTAGTAACTATCTACAAATAACTACAAATTCCAAGCTACTTTCTAACAAAATAATATCCTCGAATTCAAAGGTTTTGATAACTTAACTATCATAATTAAGCTGATAAGATTTTTATGGTTAGGTAACTCCTCACGAAACTAGAAGATTCATCATCCTTCAAAGAATATAACATTGCCACAGTGTGATTGACCATGGGCCTCCAATCTCCAATTTGCTCCACCTGAGGTTCTTTGATTCTTAATAACACTGCGCTAGCCACATGGAGGAGTATGAAATCATGATTTTGGAAAGGACGTTACGCCATAAATCTAGTGAGTGGTGCCTTTGGGGGCTAAGCACTTTAGCTTGGGATAAGGGGTCGATTCTTTAGAATACTGCACTACAAATGGTTCCAATGTGTAATGCATGGGACCACATCACACGCGCCTAGGCCTTTATAATATCACGAAATCGAAATTGGCGATTTCACAATGTAGCATTTGGTTGCAGTCCCAAAACTTACGATCTCTTATGAGTGACGTGGCCTGATCTACGTGGAGACGAAATGAGTGATGCTGCTCTACACGAAATTTGATCATATAAAACTTGTGCTAAGCCTGTCCGCCCAACATTACATGAAAACATTTTTTAACCTATGTCTACCCAACGTAATGATTTAGATAGAAAAAATAAATATTTAGGCTCTCTCCACCCTTCTAATGCATTGATAGCCCTTGATTCCTTTCAACTCTTTGTGACCATGGTGCTAGCCCCAAATCAGAGCCCTCTCTATTGGTGATTTACAATTAGAGGTGTAATCTTGGTGCACAACATGTCAATTCATTGATTGTCAATCTTTGATCTCCTTCTACATTTAGGCCTTGGTCCTATGGCTCTTCACGTGACCTCAATCTAGCCCCCATAACGGAGCCCTTCAATCAGAGGTTATTGGTCAGAGGTTTCACTTCGATGCATAATATGCCTCAACCTACGATCGTTGATCTCCCATACATGCAGCCATCACTGCCATGTATCTGCCACGTGTCACCTTTTTAATAATGCCATGTGTTGCCCTTGATTCCTTCGAAATCTTTGTGACCATGGTGCTAACCCCCAAATTGGATCCCTCTCTATCGATGATTTCAATCGGAGGTGTAACATTGGTGCATGGCATGTCAATTCGCCAATCGCATGTATTCACCGATCGCATGATATGTCAAGGGTAGGTGCATGTATTGCATGGTGTTTTATGTTGTGCGTGCTTGTATGTGTGTGATGCACACTATGTGTATGTGCACATGGTTGAGGAGAAGGAATTGGGTGTTTGTTAGGTGTGGAAACTGATCGGGAGTGCGTACGGAGTAAGGAAAAAGGTAGAAGCTAAGGATTGATTAAAGGATAAGTATCTGTATTTTATTTTAGTTTTATTATGCATATGATTTATGATTCTAGTCTATGAGATTACATGTGATCTATGATTCTAGTTTATGATAGTTACATGTGATTTATGATTTTTATCTATGATGGTTGTGTTTTGAGCTAAGCTAATGTGATATGTTTATACAATTTGGTCAAAGATGTTAGTTTGACTTGTTGTGATAGGAAGTAAACAGAATTGTAGGTATACCTTATTGACGGGCCACAAATGAAGTATGATTTGAAGTTATTTCAATTTATTATTAATATAATGGAAGTTATGTGCTTGGTATAGGAAAGCATGCAATGATCGGTTGGGTGGTCGAAACTTGTGGCAAGCATTAACAACAATAGGAAAAGGAATTGGAACAAGTAGCAGTATGTTGGTAAAACATTCAAGAGCAAGGCCATTGTGGGACACTGGTACCCAATAGTGTCCATTGATTTCCATAAGCATGCTATGACCAGTATGATGGTTTGAGATAAGGATATGCCTTGGTTTTTGGACCTTCCGATGCAAGGAAACCTTGCCAAGGGATGGACTG
The DNA here is from genome assembly GCA_000404065.3 of Pinus taeda. NCBI lineage: Eukaryota > Viridiplantae > Streptophyta > Pinopsida > Pinales > Pinaceae > Pinus > Pinus taeda. The sequence continues at coordinate 47,906 of APFE030317789.1, read as the reverse complement.
CCTGGGATGGGGGTGCCAATGGAACTTGGAAGGTGTGTGACTACACAGAATGGGGTAACCGGATCGCCCTAGGGACTATGTAACAAAGAAGGGAAAGTTAGGTGATGGATTTATTAGAATTTCCAGATGGAATCAGATGCACATTAAGAGTGTGCCTAGAACAACGAGTCGGTAATTGTTCACTAAGAGGACAAGTGGTGTAGGATTGTAACACTAGACATTGGATGAAACTTTGACTTTGGCAATGGATTCTAGATTTCCTGGGTAGGAAGTGAATCCTGGCATTATTTTTTGAGGGTGGAGGTGTAAGCCTCTGGATTCCCTTATTGCTGATGCAAGCATCATACCCTTTTATTTTCTAGTTTAACAAATGTACAAATATGTATATATGGTTATTGGAAATACGGTAATGAGTTATGTTATAAAGATCCAGTAAACTATATGATTGTCATGCTTTAGAAGATGGTCATTGTAAATACTAAAATGAGCTATGTTATAAATCTCCATGGTTAGTATGTTCTATTTTCAATGGTCTTTCTGGTTATAGGTGTCATTGAACACCAAGGATGGTGTTCCCCCAAGGGGGAGGGTTTTGTAACAGTGCTGGATAAGAATCCATGTAAAAATATATGTAAGACCATGGTCATGGGACACGTATTCCAAGATGATGTTGGGAAAAACATCCTAGTGGGTGTTTATTTTGGTTATTATGGCTAAAGGAAATTTGCAAAGGCAATGGCAAAGGCTTTGGAAAAGCAAATGGAATTTTTGGCACATTTATTTATGAAAATAATGGAAATTAGAAGAAAAGGAAGGTGAAAGGTCACAAGTTGCATGTGAGGAGGAAAATGAAGGAAAATAATGGAAATTGAAGAAAATAGAGGCATCATGGATAAAAAGGCTTATAAGGTTTAGTTGGCAAGCTTTTGCTCAAGCTTTTTTCTCAGCTTTTTGTCAGTTCAATTTTGGACCTCTCTCATTATTCTCTCTCTCACACTCTTGGACACTTAGATTTTTTATTGGAGCATTGCAACATTAGACCAAGAAAGGAAAATAAGGTAAGAGGAAGGAAGGAGAAAGCAAGCAAGAGTAGGATTAAGCAGCCAAACCAGGATTATTTGTAGGTATCGATTTGCATGTGTGATTCCCTTGCTAGATTTGGCATGCATGGTATTGTATGTGGTTCTTTGTTTTCATGACATGGGTTTTTCTAGGTGTGACAGTGTTTTTAGCCTAGCCTTGCCATTTTCGAATAGCCATGGTGTGATGGGGTTCTCATGTTTTGGTTGAGATAGATTGCTAGATGGATTCAAAGCTAAGTGAGGTGGATCTCCGAAAGAAATAACACACAGTCTAGTGATCCCTAAACCAAACTGTGGATCGCGGTAAAGTCACTAGCCTAGTGAACCCTGAACCAAACTATGGGTTGTGGTAAAGTTAGGTATTGTGTAGCTCGGTGGGCCTAGGAATCCTCAACTAGTTAATGGTAGGATATACATTAAATCCTTAAGGTGGTTTCCCTTGATTAGTCCTAGGAATCCTTGCCAGTGAATGGCAGGGTATATGGTAAAGCCTAGAGGTTGGAGTCTTAGTTTAGGCCTAGTGATCCCTGGATCGGACTGTGGATTGCGGTAAAGCTTGAGAGACTAGGAGATAGGAAAATTCCTCACAGTGTAGGTGGAGAAAACCAGTGGCACCCATGCTTGTTTTTTCCTCGTGATCTGGTGGAGATCATGGTAAATCCTATTATTACATGTTTATTATGTTGGCCAAGTGATCTGGTGTGGGTTGCAGTAAAGCCTAGTTTCTTTTGACGTGGGTGGTGGTTTAGCCTCGGGATTCCCTGGTTGGCTCTTTTGGTTTAAGTCCTATTAGCTCCCTATACCAATAGGTTTCATTTTTCATGATTCACTGGGGAAGTGCCAAATATGTTCATCCTTTTTATGCTGCAAAGGTTCCATATGTTGATGAATTTTCACTATGTATAAGGGGATAACTCTTGCTACAATTGATGATTACCCAGACAGCTTAATCCTGGCTAGATCATGTTTGAATTATACTTGTCCTAGAATAGAGAATAAAGGTCTTCACAAATAGTTTAAGCTTGGCAGGCTAGTAGTTAGACAGAGAAGCAAAGGGTCTCAACAGCTTAATCTGAGCCCTGGAAGAAATAAGGGTAGACTCAGATGGGAGGGCAACTAAAAGAAAAAAGAAGAATCAGGTTTTGCCAGTTCAAGTGCACCCAATGAGAATGAAGAAAAAATGGTAGGTATACTAGGTTGGGTAGGCAGTTTTGAGGGTACAAAGGCATGGTTTGTGAGCAATTGGCTCCTTGGAAACAAGTGGTCATCTCATAAAATCATAAGGTACCATGGCAAGGTGGCTATAAATAAAATGGAGCATGACTAATTCCCCTCCCCATTTTCCCAAAAAACACTTACTAACATTCCCCCCCAAAGGGCAATGAGATCTGCTCATTACCTTTAGCCCACTTCATTCCATGACCAAACTAAGTGAAAAGATGTCTTACCTAGGCAAAACAAGCCACATTTATTGTGTAAAAAGTCTTTATTCTATCTTACCAAAGTTTCCCAAACTTCACCATTTGTCATTCTCCTTTTTCCCCTTGGCCTAAGTTTGCACTCTATAAAACATAGCCTAAGCCATACAAACCCAACCCCCACCCTTGGCTAACTATAGCCATATTTTAAATTTTCTTTAGGGAGTTATTGGCCCACTAGGGGCCAATAACAACCCTCCACGTGCCCATGGGGACTTATTTGGCCTCTGGCTAAATAAATAGCCAAAACTCGCATTTTTTTCCCAAAAACCCACTTTTCCAAAGTTTGCGAATACATAGAAAAACCTTACAAATCGCAAAAAATTAACATGGGTCCGCCACTATTAAATGACAGCCACCTTAGTCGCCCACCAACCGTTCGATCGCCGCTCCCAGATCCGACGGTAGTCAGCGATTTCGGAAGCCCCAACCTGCCAAACAATAGCGTCCGGGGGATGGGTGGTATTTCCGCCATACCGAGGACGCGTGTCAAACGCCCGAGGTGTTCGGAGCCCCCTCCCCTGAAACCGCCTTCCCCCAAAAGCGGTGCGATATTACCGCTTACCACTTGCCCCTCCCTGCTGACGTCATGATCACGTCACCTGATGATGTCACCTGCCATGTCACCCCCCATGTCACTCTCCACGTCATATGCCACGTCACCTGCCATGTCAGCGTTCGTACCCACTAAACGACAAAAATGACGTCATGCTGATGTCATCCCAAAAAAGCGCCCCTAACCCGCCAAAGTGAAATTTTTCGGGTAAAAAGGGTAAAAGTGTTGTTTTTAAACATTCTATGCTTATTTCCTGTACGCACCTGTACATGTAAATTACGTCGAAAACATCATTTTCGACCATTCAAATCCGCCAACCAGTAAGCACATTGCACAGCTCAGCCCCTCGACCCATCTGGTCGCTTGTAAGTCGCCCATTTCGCCGAGAAAACAGGTATTTACCAGCAATTCGCTCCCGGCCCTGTTTTCCATTAGTTTCTCTATAAAATTAGCACCAACACCCATAATTTAAAGGAAAAAACACTCTGTTCCTGCCCAAAAATCCCCCATAAGCCTCTGAGTTTCCAAATTCACTGAAAATCCACACAGTCATCTAAAATTGAGCTCGTTTGGCCCTGTAAACTCTCCAAAGAACTTCCCAAGCCATCTTTGCCCACAATTGAAGTCCACTGTGCCAAAAAAGCCCATAGCTCATGCTTCTCCAACTGACATCACTCCACAGAACCGAATTCAGGCCAACAAACCAGTTCTAATGGTGAAAGTCCCAGAGAAATCTTTAAGGCCATCGTCTTGCCCATTTTTACCTGCACAGAGCCAAAGGTTCCAATTCTAAAAGAAATAGAGCTAATCCATGGAAGGTCCAGTGGCCTTAAACATCACCCCCCTCAATGCACCCCACAAAGAGTTAGAACATTTGCCCTTGGCTGATAAAGATTACCTAATCCAAGACCTTGTAGGTTTCCAAAACCATCTTCAAGCAATTTGTGAGCTCAGAAATAGTTACTTGAATCAAGATGATGTATGTGGTATTTGGGAATCAAACCTGCCCAGATACTACCTCCCCTCTGTGAACATATTCCCTGATATCATCCACCTCTGTTGTGAGAACTATGAGCCAACAAACAAAGCAGTTAAAAGTCCATCTGGGACTACTCTTTTCTATATCACTCCTGACTCTATCAACCAGATGTTGAACTTTAAACCAACACACCTCCAATTTCCGCTTACCATGAAGTACTTGCTGGATGAAGGTCCCAAACTCTCCAGCTCAGAGATAGCCAGGATTGCCAAAGTGTTCATGAGGGCAGATAGCTAGCCCAAGGAGCCACCTCCTTTTCACTATGCCTGCTTCACTGAAATGGGTAGATTAGTGGTTGATATGATATCTTTTGTGTTGGGGTTCAAGATAAGTGATCACATTGATGAAACCATATTGGTTATGATATCTATTTTTACCCCAGGGCAGCCCCCTGCTGTCAAGTACAATTACGCCAAGTTTATTGCCAATAAGATGCATGACCAATTGTTGAGGCTAGACAGGGAGGGAATCTTTAAATATTCTTCTTATATCTATCATCTATTTTTATATTACCAGCCAGATATCTTCCAATTCCCCATTAGAAAATTGGACCACAAAGGGGAGAGGAGGTCTGTTATTTTTTGGACCCCAATCTTTCATGATGTACGCAGCTCTCCCTACTCTTATTATGAGTTTGTTGATCTATTTGTGTACCCAGTCTCTTGCCTGTTGATGAGAACTCCTTCTCCCAGACTGACACATGATATGCAAAAAATACTACAGCTCTCCAAGAACTATAAAATAGGTGACTGCTACCTCTACTAGAATCACACTATTCTCAGGATATATGGTTGTGAGCTGTGCCCCTAGAGGTTGCCCAGATATGTGCCAATGAGACTGTTTGCCTTGGAATATTTCAGGCAATTCATCAACTCAGATCTGAGTCACTTCCATAGCACAAATAAAAAGGCCCGATTGAAACTCAGAGACCAATTAGGCCCCTTTTTTATGAACAAGAAATATGGATGGAAGGATGCTGATGAGCTATTGGGTCAAACACTCAAATTCAAGAGAATCTTTTGGTGGGTACCCTATGACCCATATGGCTTCATCAATGCAAGAAGGGTAAAATATATGCTAGCACCCTATGAACACTGCAACATCCCTGACATAGAAAAGTATGCCAACCAAGATGAGTGGTTGGAGGGCACACTAGTTGAACAGTTAACTGAGGAAGAAAAAATGGAACAAACCATGAAAGATTTGGAAAAAACTCTTGACTTGGAATCTTTTGGGTAGGGGTCTTTCAGAAAGCCACATCCAACTGGGGAGAGCTCATCAACTGCCACAACTACACAGTAGGTTGCCCAGGAAAGGACTACACCAGCAACAGGGACAACAAAGGGCAAGGAGTTGGTAGTGGCAGAACAAGAAATCATGGAAGAGCAGCCTACTACCTCAAAGGAACACAGCTAAGGGCAAGCCCCTTCACTACAAACACAAGCACCAAAGGTACCAGCACTGCAGACTTCTCTTCCTGAGGAGAGAAGCAAGAAAAGGGACTGAGAAGAGACCACACCTGCAAGTGGGTTAACAGGTCAGCAAGAGGCCAAGAGGCAAAGGGTAGATCCTCCTGAAGAGGACACTGTGGAAGACATTACTGAAAGCCCAAGAGGAGGGAGAGCCATTAGCCAACAGACTTCTGCTAGCTCTCACAGACAAGAAGGAGGGAGGCAGCATGGAATGGAAGTCTCCTCTTCAAGGTCATAAGCAAAGAAACCATCAGACATCAAGTAGTCATTCAAAGAGATTAAGGCTCAAAATGAATCATTAAGAATTTAGTTGTATGACGAGTTTCTTAAGATGACACCCTCCAAACAGAATAGACTAATGGCAGCCTATGACATCAAGGAGGAAAAAATGATTTTAAGTCATTTCAAGGCCAAATTTTAGCAGCCACAGTCTGTAGCTGACTACATAAGGACCAATCTAGAGGTCTTTGCCAAGGACATTCACCCAATGGATCAAACTAAATTACACAAACAAACAGGTGAAATTGTCTATGCCACACTTGCAGGCAAAGCAATGTTGGCCCACCAATTAAAAGAGTCATTGAGTAACACATCTGCTCAATTAGACTTAGAGAAGATCTCTTCTCTAGCCAAAGACAACCGAATAAAGACTCTGGAGTAAATAATTGTTGAGTTGGGACATGATCCCAAGGATGCCAAGGGCACCAAAGCATTGATCAAAAAGAAGGAGGAAGATATTGATGCCCTTAGAAAGTAGTTGAAGTTGCCTGTCACCATGCATCCCCAAACAATAGAGCTAGCACAAGAAAAGGTAGAAGAGGATGTCATGAATTTATTAATGAGAATGAACCAAAGGCTGATGCAGACAGAGCAAGAGATGGAGAAAGCATTGCAAACTAAGTAGGGAGAGTCGACCTCCTAGCCACACCAAACAGCTCCAACAATTGTCTCTGCTCCCCACACAGACACAGCAGAAATTCCTCCCACTGAGCCACCATCGACAACAGGTACAACAACCACAGATGCTACAGCAGCAACAACAATAGAGCCTGAGACCAACATGAAAATGGAGGAAATGATGAAGGTAGTGAAAGAGCTGGAAGCTCAAATGTCAAAGCTCAGAGAGACAAAAGAAAAACTAGCCAAGCTAGAAGTGAGCTATAAAAATAAAAAATAACAGTAGCAGAGAAGACCAGAGAGGTGAAGACACTGGAGAACAAGGTGAAAACACTGGAAAAGAATCTCACCTTACATAAACCTCTGGCAGATATTAAAATGATTTTGTGGACTAAGATTGGCCAGTCCATTACTGACCAATGGATATCAATTCAGACAATGTACGAGCAAATGGAATTAATAGACAGGGAACAAGAGCAAATACAAAGGGCCTAGGCATCATTAGGAAATATGCCTGATCAGGCCAATGCAGTCATCCATTTTTTGAACACCAATACCAAGGAACAATTAGCAGCTTTAGAGATCAATGAAGGGACATGCAACATTTTGACAATAAAAAAGGTGCTAACAGTGAGAACTCTTATACGGACTCTAGAAAGGAGGTGTCAAGAGATGCAAATGGATATTAATGCCTTCACAGAGAAATTGACAAACTTGCAGCAAAGGGGTCTACCCAGTTTAGTAACAAGCAATCAAAAACTGTTATCACATCAGCAGTATGCTCATCGGGTGAACATGTATGTGACAAATCATACCATTGCATCATCCAACAACTCAGAATACATAGAACCCCCTTCTGGACAGAGCTTGTATGACAAACTGGAGAATTTGTTTTTCATAGAACATGAAATAAATCATCTGTTTGAAGTCAAGCCCAATTTTTATAGATATACTGAGGCTGATGAGATACTAGTAAAGATACAAAGACATTAGTTGCCCATAGAACACTGGTGGCAAAGTATGCTGGAAGTTTTGCCTAAGTAAGTTTGGATCCTTTTTGCCTATGTACATCTGGTCAAAGGGCAAGACACGTGGAAGATATAAATGAAGGAGCTCAAGCCAGGATTAGGACACATTAAAGATGAATCCAAAGAAGGTAATAGATCAGGACAACAACGAAGGAAAGCAAAGGAAGGACATAACTGCCAGCCGAATTCTTGGGTGAAAATTTTAAAATATCTTGTCAGTAAAGCAGCCAACACAGCTACAATAACTCCTGCCTTCATTTCTGCCTTTATTTCTCTGACAAAGTAGCTGAAGAAAGTTATTGCTCCTTATTTTATCCTTAAGATATGTTGTAAACTCTCTTTTTGTATAAATACCCCCCCAAAGAATGTATTCAGGGTTGGTGATTCTCCCATTTGAACTGCACTGTAACTTAGATATTCATTAATACAAGGGGCATTGAAATGCATTGCTGTTGGACCTTCTGAATGTGGATGTGATGACTCTGGACTCTGCTACAAAATTCCTCTGTCTTTCTTTGGCTCAATAAGTTACTCTAACTATGTTTCGTGTTTACTATGTTTAGAAATCTCATATATGTTTCATAATCTTAACAACAGGGAAAAAGAATAGCCCAGAACTTGTTTAAGTGCACTCTCTGTTCAATTCCTGTTGTTATCTATGTTTTCTTCACAATTAGCATGAATAGAAATTCTTAAATGCTTCGGTTTCTGCTAATTCCTTCATTTTTGAACATTGTCAAGGAATTCTTCACTGCTCCTTGAAGATATTCAAGCATCTTCCCTCTGCCAACATGATAAAGGATTCTTGACTTCCCTTTACCCCCTGGCCTACATCCCATCCATCATTGGCCTCTAGTATTGTTCCAAACTGATTATATTTCTCTGTAGTATTGCCTATCATCATAGAAGCACCCTCAACAGTCCACTTTCATAGACTCCATTGCCCGCTGGAATTAACCCTATCAGACCTACATCCTACCTCTGCTTAAAATCACCATCCAAACCCATTTAAAACAAAACTCTGTACATCATAACTAGCATGAAACTTAGAATAAACAAAGTTAAAACATATAGAGAGCCCTCTCTGGATGCAGTTTGGCTAGAAATTGCATCTAAAAGACTGGTTAGTGGTTACCTCGGCCGTATTCCCTTTTCTCAAACAAGTTTTGGGGAACAACCTGAGCGATAACAAGTCCCACATTCATGCCTGGAATATGACACGAGGGTGATTAGCTGAAGAGAGATTTGGCTCAACCAATTTATTGTCGGGTGGAACATGGTAGTCTCATATCGGGTTAGCTTTTTCATTCTTGAATAAGAGGTTTTTTCCTTGGTATCTTATGTGTAAATATATTGGATTATATGTGGATTTTATGGCTGATGTATGCTTGCTATTTATGTTGTTATTATGTTGGTTATAAGTATGTATTTTGACAATGATGATGTATGGATCTCCTCATGTTTGGATTTTTAAATGAATGAACAATGTATCTATGACCTAATAGATGATAATCCAGCTAATGATATAAGGGGAAATGCTTCTTAGCGATTCTCAAATAAGTATGAGACCCATATGCTTAGGTTTTTCATGTTATGCTGTTTATTTATCTTCTATGTTTTTTTGTAATCAAATTTTCAATTTTTCTGCAAAATTTAAAGAAAATAATAAAACCAATATTTTGAAGTCAGGATTTTTTATATGTTTATGTTTCATTAATTAATAATTTAATACACATAAAGAGGAAGAACCCTAGCCGCGCATGCTCTGCATCGGCCGCCATCAACAGCGCTCTAGTTCGTGCTAGACACTCTCCAGATGGCCCCTCTGGAGGCTCCATCGGAGGAGGTCGCTCAGCAGCTGGCTTTCTCAGCACTCATTGACTCTTTGCCACCCCAACGAGCTCGCCCTGCCATTTCTAAATTCGTAAAAAAAAATAGAGGGATTGCAAGAGGTCTCCCTTCTTCCTACTTTGCGTAGAATGGCTGCACTTGCTTTGGCAGAAAAGGGTCTGATAGGTCAATTCACAGGTCTTTGGCCCTTGCCTAAAACTGTTCAGAGGTGGGTGGAAAGAAATTGGGTCGACAAAATTCAAGGGAAAATTGCTATTAGATTTTGTGGGAAGGGTTACTTCACCTTCCACTTTGAGACAAAGAACGACAAGGACCTGATATTTCGCAATGGGCCATATTTTATGGACTCCAGAGGTCTGTACTTAAACAAGTGGATGCCGGATTTCGATCCAGAGCTTGATATTCCTAATGCAGTTCCTATTTGGGTTCGCCTCCCCCATCTCCCATTGCATTGCTAGGAAGATGAATCTGTGCGTTCCATCGGAAATGCAGACGGCAAATATATTGACAAGAGCGAGCCAAGAGACAACATGCAGGCATGTGCCTGTATCTGCGTCGAGGTTGACCTGGGCAAAGGACTTCCAGAAGCTATCAAGATCAAATTTGATGAATGGTCGGACATACAACAGCTCAATTACGAATAGATCCCCTTCAAGTGTAAGGTATGTCATGAGTATGGTCATTTTTCTAATCGATGTACTAAGATCATTAATGTGGATAACAATACTCAAGAACAACAATGGGAAGTGGTAAAAAGAAAAAAATCAGCCCCTAGCCCCATTTTACCCAATGAACCTAGACCTTCCTCTCTTAACCCTTCCGTCGAAATCCCATCTCCTCCTCCTTCCCCTCCTCATCGACCTCAATCCCCTGGATTGGAAAACTCCCTTCAATCTCCTCCATCCTCCAACCCCTTCCATGTTCGCTCCCTCCCTGAAGATGACCCTACTCCTTCGAATCCTCCTGATCAACCCTCTTCCCCTCATTCTATGACTACCCTTCCTCCCCTTTTAATAGACCCCCTCCCTCCTAGAATCACTCGTAGTAACTCCAAGGACCAGGGATCTTCCTTTGATGGTCAAAAGAAGCTAGGCAGAAAGACCTCAAAACAACATAGGGATGAGAATGTGCAGAAAGATATAGCCCTAGGTCTGTAGAATCCAATAGAATCTTACATCCAGGGCACAAAAGATCAAGAAGCAGCAAGCAGAGACAAGGGAGGCAGAGCACCTCCTCAAACCACACGTCTGAAATGATCAAAATACTTTCATGGAACAGCAGGGGACTTGGGCACCCCTCCAAAACCAATGCTCTAAAATACCTTATAGCGCAGGAGAAACCATCCATCATCTTACTACAGGAAAAAAAGCAAAGAGAATCAGAAATCAACAAGATCATTGAAAAGTATAAACATTATAAAGGAAGCATATGCGAAGCTAGAGGGGATTCTGGTGGAATTACTACCATCTGGAATCAAAATGAATGGAATAATGAAGCTGATCTAATCGATCAACATTGGATAAAAACAGTTCTGAGAAATAGTATTAGCAATCAGCAGATTGTCATCTTTAATGTTTATGTACCCAATCATTACAGGGATAAAGAAATCTATTGGGAAGCTCTCAGTAAACACATTATGGAAGAAGATAACAGCAACATCATAGTAGGTGGAAACTTCAACTTAATTCTGCATGCTAATGAAAAGCGTGGGGGGAACTTTCTACCATATCCTTTCAGGAACCAAATGGAAAATATAATGCACGCTGGTGACTTGATAGATATAGCTCCAAAAAATCGCAAGTACACATGGAGCAATCGTAGGCTGGGCAGCCACAATATCATGGAGAGGCTGGATCGATTCTTGGTCAATTCTCCCTCCTATCAACTTTTTCAACTGTCAATTCCTCCATCTTACCCTTTGCTGCTTCAGATCACTATCCAATCACTCTAGAATTGGATACTCACTGCCCCCTCGGTCCGCTTCCATTCAAATATAATCACATTTGGAGTGATTATCAAGCTGCCTAAAACATCATCCAGCACACCTGGGGACAGCATATTGAAGGTTCCCCAGGTTTCATATGGGAGAATAAATTAAGGAATGTGCAAAGACCACTCAGAAATTAGGCCAAATCACACTATAAGGAGCCAGAAAAGGAAAAACGTGAGCTTAAATCCCAAATTGCTGAACTTCAATGTGCAATAGAACAAAAGGAATATCGCCAAAATTAAAAGATCCAAGAAGAAGAGCTGTACAATAAATTGAGCAGAATTAAAAGACAGGAGGAAGAAAAGTGGCACATCAAATCAAGGAAAATATGGCTTGAAAGTGGGGACAAGAATACCTCCTTCTTTCACAAACAAGCCACTGTAAGACAAGTCAGAAACACCATAACTGCCATTGTAGACAGCGCAGGGACTCAACATGTTGAACAAGCAGATATCAAAGGAGCAGCCACAGACCATTTTAAGGACCTTTTAACCGAAATAAAGGAGGAAGAATCTTATGATGATCTGCTACAACATTCGCCTACTAAAGTCACAGATGATCTAAATAAAAGCCTGATAGTAGAAATAAAAGAGGAAGCAATCTGGAGTCTCCGGCCCAACAAGGCACCTGGATCGGATGGATTCCCAATTTTTTTTTACAGGGACTACTGGGAGCTGATAAAGAATGATCTCATCAAATACCTCAAGTGGATCCAAAAAAAAGGCAAAATAGGTGGATATACAAATTCTACCCATCTGGCCCTCATTCCTAAGGAGAACCGCCCTTCCAATTTCTCTTGCTTCAGGCCTATATCTTTATGCAATTCTTCATACAAAATCTTCTCTAAAATCATAGCCTCTCAGCTCAAACCTCTTCTTCCGATGCTAATCTCTGAAATACAAGGAGGCTTTATGGCTAATAGACCAATTTCAGATTCTATTCTTTTGGTTCAAGAAGCCATCCGCTCAAGTCATGCAAGGAATGAAAAAGATTTCATTCTGAAACTAGACTTGGCCAATGCCTTTGACAGGGTAAGGAATTCATTCTTATTTGCAGTTCTTCAGAGGATGGGCTCCTCACCTCTCCTTATAAATGTCATAAGAGCCTGTATCTCTGGGCCATGGATCACTCCCCTCATCAACGAAAGACTCGGACCTTCCTTTCAATCCTCAAGAGGACTAAGGCAAGGCTGCCGCTTATCCCCATATCTCTTCATCCTCATGGCAGAATCATTTAGCTATGCACTTGAACAAAAGAGGCAGTCAGGCCTCATCACGGGCATTAAGTTTGAAGATGGCATTAAAAATATAAATCACTCTCAATTCGCTGATGACACCCTACTGCTAGGGGGGCCGACCACCATTATAGTAAGAAGATTCAAATCCCTGCTAGACAAGTTTATGAGATATTCAGGAGGTCAAATAAATCACCTCAAAAGCTGCATTTATGGATGGAATGCTTCACCTCAAACGATTCACAGTGTTGCCAACATTTTTGGTGTCCCCTGCAAGTTAAATTGGGACTGTTTTAGTTACTTGGGAATGCCGGTAACCATAGGGAAAGCAAAGACTGGTGTCTAGGATTTAACACTAGAAAAAATGAAAAGGAAAGTTCAGAAATGGGGAACATTGTGGTTCAATCCAGCTAGGTGATAGGTGCTTCTAAAATCAGGGTTCTCCTCCCTTCCCCTATATCAATTTTCCCTGGCCCAAGCCCCAGCTTCATTCCACCGAAAAATGGATAGCATCCTCAGATTTTTTCTATGGCAAGGGGGCAAGAATGAAAAGAAAAAATACAACCTAGTAAAATGGAAACAAGTCATACAAAGCCCAGAGAATGGAGGTCTTGGCATAAGGTCCCCATCTCTCATGAATTTAGCGTTTGCTAGGAAATTGATTTGGAGACTTCTGGACAATCAAACAGCCTGGTGGAAAAAAGTCTTGGAAACAAAATACCTCAATCAGTCAAGGCTGCATATACTCACTTCCGAGATCCCCAATAGAAATTGTACAAAGATATGGAAGCTTTGTAAAAATTCATTGAATTCATGGCGCAAAATGTCTCCAAAGTGCCAAAAGGAGGTGAAACGGTGAACTTTGGTTTGGATAAAATCATGGGGAACCATCCCATAAACAATCTTCCAGGTATGGATCCTATAATTCATTATTTACAAAGCAAAGGTATATCTAATCTGAGACAAATCTCTCAATGGAATGTATCATCCAATGCCTGGATTTGATGGGAATTTCCACCCATCCCCCACCATCTTAAAGGTAGCTTCGATTCTTTTTGCAACCACCTGCACAGTATTGCACCCACCATTAAAGGTGAAAAGGATGAGTTCCGATGGGATCCTACAGGAACCAATTATTCAATCAAAGCAGGTTACAACTATCTGAGTAGCAAGGAATACCCCACTGTTGTTTGGACACACTGGAAGACTTTAAAAAGAGTTGAAGCAATTCCAAAAGTCAAATTTTTCATGTGGAAACTTATGCACGGTAAATTACTAACTGCAGAGAACCTTAAGAAAAGAGGCATTGCCGGACCCTCTAGATGTCCCAACTGTAAAGTTGCGGAGGAATCCATATAAAACTTATTTATTTCCTGTCCCTTTGCAGCCTCATGCTGGAACAACATCATCCCCTCTGCACCCCCCATTTGGAATCTCAACACTCCATTGATGAAGCCCTAAATAACTGGAGGAGAAATTATCCTTGGAAAACAGTGAAGCAAAATCCAGCTAAAAGAGTTTGTAATGCCATTCCTTTTTCTCTTCTGTGGCGCATATGGATTGCTCGAAACAATATGATCTTCCGAGATAAAACAACTACAATCAGGCACATTCTCATTAAAGCATCAAACCTTTCTTCGGAAACCATAGCATCTAAGATAACAAAAAAAATCGAACCCACCAGCCTATGGGCAGAGGAACAAAGTTTTATCTGGAACCTTATTGATAGGACCAGCAATACTTCAACAGCAAAAATCAGTAAGCTCAGAGGAAAGGCCAACAATCTTGAATGGAAAATCCGCCTAACAAAAGATGAATTCAGTAAATGGCTCCAATCAAAGAAATCTCATTCCTTATTCTTTGATGAAGCTTCTAAATCTAATTCGAGGGCATCCGGCGCAGGGGGCATCATTATCAATCCTTTAGGCGTACCTGTGTCCTCTTTTGAATGGGGTTTGGGAAATCTAACCAACAATAGAGCTGAAGCTCTGGGCCTTTACCAAGGTATCTTACAGCTTCAGAACCAAGGGATCAAAAAAGCCCTCATTTTTGGCAATTCTGCTATCATAATTAGCCTAATGAATAGAAATAGACAAGCATCCAACCTTTTTCTACATCAAATCATCAATCACTGTAAAACTCTGTTGTCTCAGGACTTGGAGTACCATTTCTTTCATGTCCTACGTTCCAACAATCAAGACGCAGATAAAAGAGCCAACCAAACCTGCTCTCGGGAAAAAGGAAGCATCCTATGTAATCATGCGAGCCTGCATCAATTCATCCCTTGATTCTCATGATCGCTCCAAATCGTCTCCCACCAATGATCTGCACCTCTGCCACCAAGGAATCTGACCAAATCCAAATCATATCTAATAACCACTGCAAAAAATCCCTGTCTTTACAGCCGTATCTCATCCTTGGAGATATTGACACAGCAAATCGGATCTTGATCAGCAGAACCCATGATCGCCCTGGCTCCCTCCTTGTGGTCTGGTCCTCTTCGTGGGCCTGTTTACCCACTATATATTCCAGCAATCTTCCTCCTCATTTCCACGGTGCTCCTCCCCTTTTCTCATTTGCCTTTACTTCCTTCGTTGTGGTTCACTGTAAGTCGAGCCTCGCCTCTATCTCCAGGTCTCCCCTAGACCGTTTCCCCCTCTTTGACTCAGCCTCTCCAGCTTCTTGGTCCCTCTATCTCCCTGTTCTTCTCTATGGTGGTATATCCAGCATGGCTTCAGCACCTGGCTCTCAAACAGTTAGCTCTCTCAGAACTATTTTCAGACATATAGCTGCAGTAAGTGCATGCTT
>APFE030317789.1:0-19208 GCA_000404065.3 Pinus taeda | reverse complement strand
AAAAATAGAAACAAAAAAAAGGAAAAATGGAAAAATAAAATTAATTACAAATGAAATGAAAAATTAAAATAAATATTGAAAAAAATAAAAATAAAAAACATTAAAAAAATGGGGTGTAAGGCTTCGCCCCGCCACCAAAGAGCCACAAGTAGGGTGGCTGGAGTGACGGACTCCCCGTGGCCCATTTGGCACTGGGGTAGAGCATAGCCTCGATCCCCAGACTCCCTGTGGCCCATTTGGCACTGGGGTAGAGCAGAGCCTCGATCCCCTGACACCACGCTAAAAAAAACATTTTTCAACTTTATTATTATTATTTTTAATTAATAATGAGTACATTTTTTTTTTTTACAGAAATGGTTATGGGACTTTCATTAACTGTCTGGCAAAATACCATGAGTTCGATTACAAGAGCTGAGATTGGTTTCTTGGGATCTCTCCAACCAGCTGTGCATGCCACAATCACTTTTGAATCGCATTTTTTTCCAATTTTTCACATGACCTTTTTCTGCTAACTTCCCTAGCTTATGGATACAAACAAACTGCTTTAGCAAAAGTCGGAAGAACATAGAGGTTTTTTAGGGGATTGGGTCCCAGGCGAATTCATTATCTCTGAGGATAGATCCAGCATCTAGCTGGGCTGCCTTATTTCCTTCTACATCCGCTTCCTTGTTATTGGTTCTCAGAATATGGAAAAATGTCAGATTTAGGTGTTTGATCATGCCTTTGATTCTTGAAATTGTCCTTGTCAGTCGCAGATCTACCAGATTTGTATTGGTCACCATTGCATTGATAATGATTTGGGAATCTGCCAAAATAGTTGCTTCTGTGAGCCCCATGTCCCTCAGTGTTTTGATCCCTTGGAACAGCGCCATGACTTCCGCTTGAATGCTTGTAGTGAGGCCTAGGCCCCAAGCAAACCTGAGGATGGCGGACTCTTTTTCATTTATAATTATGCCTCCTCCTCCAGCACTTCCTGGATTTCCCTTGGCTGCTCCATCAAAGAACAGGGAGGGAAGAGTTTGATTGTTCAGCCAAGCTTGAAATTCTTTTCTGTTTTTCCTTATTTTCCAGTCTTTGAGGCATATGGGTGATTTTATCGACTTTTGGAATTTTAGATTGAGAGCTACTCCGAACTCCATGTCATGCTGGCTTAGATTTGAGTTGTCATCTTTATCACTCAACAACTCATTTTGTTGTCCTTTAACTGTGTGTGCAACTACGTTATAGTTCTGTTCCTTATCCCTGAAAATCCTTCTGTTCCTCTCCAACCAAGCTTGTCAGCTAATAAATTTGGGCAGGGCAGTCCAAGCAAATTTGACAATCTTGTTTTTTGGGCCTAGTCCTAGATATCTAGCCAACCACCCAGCAAACAAATCTGGAACTGCGTGGGGGAGGTTGGGCATCGATTTCAGCATTCCAAGAAACTCCTGCCAGATTAGGACTAAAAAATTGCATTCCAGAGAAATATGAACAGCAAATTCAGAATTTGCTTTGCATAGAACGCATCTTGATGGACCAAGAAAACCCCTTTTCTGCAGCCTATCCTCTATTAGGATTTTTTTATGGCATAGAAGCTAGTAGAAAAAATCAATCTTTGGAATAGTGGGAAAATTCCAAATACCATTCCAAGGCGCCGGATTGGGGGTGACGTGGGGTCTCTCCATGATTTTGGCATAGCCCTGAGCCACCAAATATCCTGTCTGCTTCGCTCCCCACCCTCTCGAATCTTTCCTTCTCGCGTGAATAGGGGCAACTCCATGAAGCATCTGAAGTAACATGGCATAATCTGGCAACCACGCAGTTGGAACGTTGGGCGTTTTCCAACCTGCCCAACTATCTCCATGCCAAGATGATATGTCCCATAGCGATTTTAAGTTCGCTTCTTCCATCCACGCCTTCAATTCTCTCCTTAGATTCGATTTTGCAATCGAAGGTCTATTCATAATGCTATCCTCCCAAATTCTAATATGTTTGCCATTCCCCGGAATCCAATAGGCGTTATCTCTTATAAGAGGCCCAACTTTAAAAATTAGAATGCTGAGGAGTGATCTAAGATGGTCATTGGGATGCTCCAGACACCAGAGACGATAATGAGTACATTTTACTAGGTTTAATCAGTAACTTTGTAGAAACAATTGACACTATTCCACCTAGTAGAACCAATATTTCATAAGTGCAACAAGGGCCAATATTCCTTTGACATATTTGTTAGTGTTTATTAATATTTATTTTTTAAATTTGTTTTGTAGTTTAATATTTAATATTTTTATTTTTTTAATTATTTAATTTGTTGTTTTTAATTATTTTAGTTTTTTTAGTTTAGTGATTCGAGACATTTTTTCATTTATTTATTTTTTTCGCCCTCTTTTGTACTTAAAAAAAAAAGTGTGCTTGAATTTTTCTCCTTATGGCTTATTTTTGTTTCTTTTTTCAATTTTTTTTATTCTTGAATTTATATTTTTTGGTTTTTTTAATAACTTTTTTATGTTTGAATATTTTTTTAATGTTTTAATTATTTTTTAGTTTTTGTATATTTTTTCTTGTTTAATTTTTATTTCTATTAATTTTTATTTTAGCTGCAAATATTATGTCAATGCTCAACTAGCAACCCAAACTCACTATGTGTCAATTTGATAGTTGATTTTAAAGTTTGTGCTACAATGGATTAAGTCCACTTCCATTGCGTGTCAATTTCAAGGTTGGTTTTAAGGTTGTGTCAAGTCCACCCCCACTGTGTGTCAATTTGATGGTTGACTTTTAAATTTTCGTTGCAATGTATCAAGTTATCTTAAGTTAAGATTTTAAAAGAGTTATACTTTTTGCATTTAAAAACAAATACTATTGGTATAATGACTCTCTGATTTAGATATTCATTTTTATATTTTTTTTAGTCACGATACTTGGATTGTTGAAAAATGTAGCAAAAAATTCTCAATTTGATTTGGCCTTGATTAAATTGAGAAAATCTGAATTTCCACATCAGTAGACAACTTGGATGCAGTTAACTTGTGTGACATGGTTTGTTTCACTTAGTAAATGCGAGTTGGAGGAATCATAGTTCAGTTAAGCATGTGTGATTGCTAATTTGTAACAAGCAAGGTCAGTTATCTCAAGTTGTTTTTAGTTAAAATAGTTCCAACTACGGGAGAAACTTAGAGTGGAAGGCCATTTGTGCAGTGGAACCTTAGTCAAACTTGGTGATCATCCAATTAACAGATCAATCATCCAAAAATAGTTTTTTCTTGCATATAATTCTAGTTCCCCAATTGTGGTGGATATTTCAAGGCAATATATTAGTTGTAGACTAGTTTGAGTGTACAGGTGTTTCATGCAGTTAGATAATCAACCTTGGGAATTGTGCAATCCATCTTAGAGAAATTCCAAAATAATAGGGCCTAATTTCTCAAGGAATTGTGTAAGAAAATAGGGGCTCAAGCAGAGACATAAATTAAGTAAGTCAGGGTTAGAGCTGCTTAGTGAGGAGAGAGATAGGTTATTCACTTGCAAGCTCAGTTGATAAAAGCAATTGTAATACATCTCTATTCATCGGATTAATGAACCAGTCATTGGGGTTTTTAATAGATTGTTTTCCCGAACGAAAAAATAAAAATAAAAATAAATAAATAAATAAATAAATAAAAATAAATAAATAAAATAAAATAAATAAATAAATAAATAAAATCTCAGTTATTGCATGTCTGAGATTTTTGTTCTAAATTGTGAATTGAATTCTATAGAGTAGTAGAGTATGTTTGTGTCTTGTGATTTTGATTAAAACTTTATGACAAGTTGCAAATATACACCATAATTTCTACATGGTATTAAAGCAAGATTCACATTAGAGAAGGAATTTTGAAGTTGTTTCTCAGTAGGTTTGAATTTTCAGTTCAGTGTAGCGGAATCTCTTTAGAGCTGAGAAGATGAACTTCAATGGGATGAGGCTAGAGTATTCCTTAGAAGGCATCTCTAATTTCATTACATGGAGGCAGTCTTCGATGACAATGGATTGCTAGAATACATCAAGAGAGATGTTCCAAAACCAGTAGAACCTAATGCCTAGAACCTTGCTCAGTGGAAGAAAAATGTAGCCAAGGTGAGGAGAATGATATTGGATGGAGTACGGGACCACATTGCCACCAATCGCCATGGGAAATAAAATCCTTATGTAATGCGGCAGGAACTAACGGATCTGTTCCAGAATAGTAGTGACCATAGGAAGCTGAGGCTCGAGGATAAAATTCAAAATATCAAGATGCAGAAGAATGGCGTTATCCTGTAGTGTCTGAGTAGGTTCACACAAGTTCATGATGAGCTTGCAAGAGTTGGTGTTACTATTTCAAAGGATGAATTGGTAGTCCTAGCATATCTGGGCCTTCCCAACAGTTGGCATAACTACCAATATTTGGAACAGGAGGGAGAAATTACCGTATTTGGAACGCTTATGGTTCAATTTGGTATAAGAGGAAATAAGGAAAATACCAGAGATGAGACTTCATCTAATGGTGAGGATGAAGAAAAATTTGCATTGGGTGGAAAGGTAAAGAAACGAAAAGGGAAGAAATCTCAAACCAAACTAGAATCTAGCCAACGGGGCAAGAAGAAAGAATTGTCCAAAATTAAATGCTTCCATTTTCATGAATTTCGGCACCTATTCCATGAAGTGTCCACACAAAAATGAAAGAAAGAAGACCTCAGGAGGAGTAGCAGGTGAAAGCTTATCTTCAGAGTTAGAGCTTGAGTTTACCCTTATCACATGCATGGTGAGCACCATGATGGGGAGCGTGTGGTACTTGGAATTTGGTGCCTCGTTCCATAGGACGAGGTGTAGATATTTTTTCAATGACCTGGACGAGAAATATCTCCAAATGCACATTAAGCTCGGGGAAAATGGAACATACAACGTGACCTAAATTGATACAATCACCTTTCAGAGGGAGTCAAGCTCCACTCTCAAGTTCAAGGATGTCATGTTCATTTCCAGCCTAAAGAAGAATCTCATCTTTGTTGCAGTTTTGGAAGATCATGATTATGATGTGATATTTAGCATAAGAAAGGAATTCCTGAGACACATAGCCACATGATAGGTGAAGCATATCAGGGTCCGTTTGAAGAACCTGTATAAGCCAGATGAGGAAGATTGTGTTGCATTAAGCACTAAGGTGGATAAAGTGCAAATATGCCATGTCGATGAACTTTGGCACATAAGACTTGGCCATTTTCATCATGGCACCTTGAATATTATGTAGCAAATAACCATTAGCCTCCCCAAAGGAGCGCTTGAGAAGCATAATGTATGTGAAGGATGTACCTTGGGGAAGTACACAAAATCCACATTCCATGGTCACGACAACAAATCACATGTAGTCCTAGAAAGGATCCACTCTGGTGTTTGTTGACCTTTATCGATAGCCTCCACTGCCAGACACAAATATTTTGTCATTTTTATTGATTATTTCTCATGAAATTTCTAAATCTTCTCCATGCAGAAGAAAGATGAGAAATTCTCCAAATGCGTATAATTAAGGCACTCATTGAGAAAAAAATCGACAAGAAGGTGAAATATCTTAGGATCGATAATGGAAGTGAGTACATGTCGAATGAATTCAATAATTTATGTGTGAAAGAAGGCATTCGATGAGAGTTGACAACACCCCACAACCCACAGCAGAATGGGGGTGGTTGAGAGAAAGAACCATAAAATTGTGGGAGTAGCAAGGGCGATGGTGCATGACCAAGGCCTACCTCTACATTTGTGGGCTGAGGTATGCAACATAGTAGTCTATTAGAAGAACCGAATTCCTTCTTGGATTATTAGTATGATTACACCATAGGAGGCTTTATCGGGCAGGAAGTTGGATGTATCATACCTCAAGATTTTTGGAGCCTTTGTTTATTGCCATGTCTCCAAAGAATCAAGGAAGAATCCTGAGATGACAACAGAGTTTGGGGTATTTATGGGTTACAATGAAACTCCATACAACTATTGTGTGTACATTCCATCCCTCATAATGACAGTTGTGTGAAGGGATGTAAATTTTGATGAGGAGTTAGCGATGTTGTGCTCTCTTGAGAGGGAGCTTAATATCCCACAAGAAGAGGAGATCTTAGCTCCAAAGGAGGAGCCTCAGGAAGTTGTGGAGCAGCCACAAATTGAGGAGAAGAGAGTGGAGACATCCACTCAAGTAAAACCATCTAGAGAAGGTAGGAAAAGGACTAGGGAAGAAGATGCAAACCTCTATCATATCTTGGTAGAAGGTAAATTGTTTATTAATGTCCTATATTTTGATGATTTGATTTTAACTTGTGATGAGAAACTAATTAGATATTGCAAGGAGGACCTTGCAAGGGAATTTTAAATGAAAGACATGGGTCTCATGCACTACTTCCTTAGGTTGGAAGTATGGCAAGGTGACAAAGAACTATTTTTGTCTCAAGGCAAGTATGCAAATGAGATACTACATAGATTTGACATGGAGAGTTGTAAACCCATGGAGACGCCTTTAGTGACCAACTAGAGGAAGGAGGATTCCACTTCACATGAAGAAGTGGATGCTACCATTTATCAACAGCTAGTGAGTTCATTAATGTATCTTGTTAACACATGACTAGATATGTGTTATGCAGTCAACCAGCTGAGCCATGATATGGTTAGGCCAACCAAATTATTTTGGAAGGTAGTTAAGCATGTTTTACAGTACCTCAGAGGCACTACCCAGTTTGAACTATGGTAAAATGGGACAGAGGGAGTGAGGTTGTGTGGCTTCACATATGCATATTTGGCAGAGAGTCCATCAAATCAAAAGAGTACATCAGGTGGAATTTTTAGTGTTGGGTCCACAGTTGTTTCCTAGTACAATAAGAAGCAAAGATATGTTGCACTCATCTCAGCAGAAGCAGAATATATGGCTGCAATTCAAGGAACATGTGACGCAATATGGATGAGAAATATACTTGTTGGACAGTTTGGTCAGATGATGGATCCAATTGTGATCTATTGTTATAATCAGAGTTGCATCAATCTCTTTGAGAATCTTGTATTTCATGATTGATTCAATCATATAGATATCAAGTATCACCATTTACGGTACTATGTGCGGAGATAGATAATGTTTCTACCTTACATTCTGACAGAGTAACAAGATGCTAACATTTTGACAAAGGCTTTATCAAGAGGGAAGTTTGAGTTCCATGGGTGTAGGATAGGGGTGGTTGATAATCCCTTTCTTGTTAAGAGGCAGTGTTGAAAAATGCAACAATAAATTCTCAATTTGATTTTGTCTTGATTAAACTGAGAAAATTCAAATTTCCACATCAAATTGTGTGACATGTCTTATGTCACCTTGTTTACTGAGTAAATTTGAGATGGAGGAGTTAGATTTTAGTTAACCATGTGTGATTGCTAATTTGTAGCAATCAAGGTCAGTTATCTCAAGTTTTTTTCAGTTAAACTAGTTCTAACTATTGGAGGAACTAGTGGAAGGACATTTGTGTAGTGGGACTTCAATCAAACTCAATGATCATCAAGTTAATTAATCAATCTACTCAAAATCATTACTGCATGCAGAGAATTCGAGTTCCCTAGTTGTGGTGGAGATTCCAAGGAAGTGTAACATCAATTGTAAACTCGTCTTGAGTGTACATGTGTTGCATGCGATGAGATTATCAACCTTAGGAATTGCACGATCCATTTTGGAGATATTCCTAAATAATAGGGGCCTAATTTCTCAAGTAATTGCGCAAGGAGATAAGGGCTCAAGTAGAGGCAAAAATTGACTAAGTCAGGGTCAAAGCTTCTCAATGAGTAGAGAGATAGCATATTCACTTGTAGGTTGTGCTCAGTTTAGAAAATAAAATGTAATACATCTTTATTCGTCATATTAACACAATCAAGCATTAGGGTTTTTATCAAATTTCTTTCCCCGAAATAAATATTGTTTGCATGTGTGTTATTCCTTATTGCATGTCTAAGATTTTTGTTTTAAATTGTGAATTGAATTCCGCGGAGGAGTAGAGTAAGTTTGTGTCTTGTGATTTGAAATAAAATGTCATGAACAATTGCAAAGATACACCATAATTTCTATATGGATTTAATTATATAACAGAAAAAATGTCAAAATTTTAAGGTTTTTCGGAATCAATGATCTTTTATCTTTAACACCATGGTTGAAAAATGTCAAAATTTTAAAGTTTTTCGGAGTCATGACATTTGTCTTTAACGCCATGATTGAAAAATGTTGAAATTTTTAAGTTTTTTTTATATGTGATATTTATATTTCACGATATCATCGAAAAGTATTGGAATTTTAAGGTTTTCCAAAGACATGATATATATATTTTTATGCCATTTCTAAAAAATGATGAAATTTGAATCCCCCAAAAAAATGTTGATGCAGCATCAAGACCTTTTGATTCTAGGTTGTTTTTCATGTTTGCACAAAAATTTTAGATTGTTAAAAAAAAAAACCAATTTTAACCTTCAAAAGAAAATGTTATTGGAAAATACCTCTAAACATTACACTATTTAACCCCTACCAATACCAACCAAATACACCTTCCCAATTAGAAAAACCCTTACCTTCACTAGATATTGTCGATATCCATTTTTACATTAACATTTTTTATACCCCTTTATATTTTTTCATTAATTTTGAGCTCCATTTTTTATACCTTCCCTTTAACCCCTAATATATGCTCAATATATTATGTCCTTTTTTCCTTCAATATATATCCCCTAATATGTTTTTACATTAACATTTTTTATACCCTTTTATATTTTTTCATTAATTTTGAGCTCCATTTTTTATACCTACCCTTTACCCACTATTATATGCTTAATATGTTATGTCATTTTTTCCTTCAATATATATCCCCTAATATGAATGCACGTGGTATTCTATTGCTCCCCTAGGAAGCCCCCCTTGAAGCGGCATTTCATTTCAAGCCTAAGATTGAAGATCCAAATTTAATTTAAAAAATGTATTCTAGCCATTTAAGAACATTGATGATCAAATCCCACTGTTGATTTGCAATAGTATTTATGCTGTCAGAAAATGGGATGACATAAGGGGCACCTCACCTGAGGCTCGATTCACAGTGCAATAGTGATAAGATAACACACCTTGGACATTTAATATATCCCCTCGATTGCAGAGAGGGAAATTTGGGATTCATGCTATAAAACTTGGCATGGGGAAGTAGAATTGTAATTGCACAACCCATCACTCATCTAACATCTTGGAAAGAGCTGTAAAGCCCATCATTCATTTAACATCATACAAAGAGTTGTTAAACTTGTTATGAAGTAGAGTTGTAGAAAAGTGTGAAAAAGACAAATACAAAGATTAAATTTTTTGAGGTCATCCAAGCATCCATCAAAAAAGAAAAATATAGGGGATTCATCTAAGCATCTTGCAGAGAGAGAAACATCTAAGAAAAAAGAAAAGATATAGTCATTCGAGCGTCTTGTGGAAATAGAGATATAGAAAAATTGTAAGTACTTCCTATTTTTATGCTTTCTATACTCTATTTTTTTTGTTTCGAAATAATTTATTTTCAATATGTTTCAAGTTGAATGATATTTTCCTATCTTTTTTGTGCTTTGTTTTATCTGTTTATTTGCTTGTTTCAGGTTACATGCATTTTCTTGTTTATGTGTTTCAAGTTACATTTATTTGGTTGACTTAACAATTTGTTTCCATAGATTATGAAGCAACAACTTAGTTAACGTTAATACAATAGCGTAAAATATGAAGAACCAACCCAACTAACAATAATACGATATAGTCATATTATAAGTGACATCATTAGTAGGCCATGGGTTACAAGAACTGCATTGGACTCTCTTCCATGATATGTATATCTTATGATTGCCATATATCTTATGCTTTTCCCTAATATGTATCTCTTATGATTGTTGTATATTAGAAATTCATGCCTTCTTACCTTATTACAAGGCATTACTTTATTACTTGAAATGATTAACTTTATTTCCATAATTGCATTAGACTTAATAAGATTTTCCAAACAAGATATTTATTACACATGCTTATATAAATTAATATATACACATACATGTTTCTATTAGCAGAATTAATAAATCTTGTTTTTCGAAATTAAAAGTTTATGTGTAAGTATTAATCCTTAAATTACATTTGGACACATTGCCTTCTTTCACACATGGAACAACTCTAGCCTATAAAAAATATAAGGAAGAAACGAAATATTTCCACCAAATAAGGGAGAGTATATTTTCATATGAATACCATTGGAAATCTTTCTACATTAACTATATCAAATTTAGTAAATTATTCTAATTAAAAAAGTAAATTGAGTTTAAAACCAATTGGCTACTTTGGGCTGTTTGAATCCAACAATAGAATCAAAACAAGTGAGTAATATGGAAATGGCATAAAAAACATATTCTTCTCATAGAAGCCTCCACTCATAAGGGAAAAAAATAAAAATTGGAATGCATAAAATCACTTAAATGAAACTTGGTTGTTAACACTTAAAGACAATCTAGAAAAAGTATATTAGTTCTTCAGTACTTCATTCCCATCATCTTGAAAATATGCAGAAAATAATAGTAATGTGACATCAAATGTTTATCCATGATTCTTTGAGTATCTCAAAATAAAACAAATAATTAGAGATTTCATGGCATTTACTTTAGCTTCACACATGGCTAAACACAAATATTTAGATGAAAAATGGTAGTAAATTGAAACTATTACCTAAAATTATTATTTTTTTCTCCATAATTGCATTATTTTATTACTTCATATCCGCTTTAAAAAAAAAAGATCAAATTCCAAAGAAGACAAATAATCATTTATTAGCTCTTGTTATATTATTCACCACAACTTCATTATATATCATTTACAACAGAGTGTAAATCCATGCTTTCCCAACATGATTATAAATTAAATATTTTATTTTGGTCCCAACAGTGGAACTTATCCTTTTACCTTCACGCATGCTTACCTCTACACATACTTTACTTCAACATAGACTTTAGCTCTGCACATGCCTGAATTTTGTACAAACTTTAGCTCCACACATCCCTTACCTCTGCACATGCATATGGTAGGTTATGTTGTACCCTTCCAAGTGATCTCCTCCAACAACTCTTCCCACAAATTCTCTAGATATCATTTGCACAATAAAAACAAAGCATCTCGGAGACTGTTTTTCTATTACGTAGGTTTATAATAACTAAGACTCTTACAATTTTAATGGACAATATCATTGTTGACATAAAAAAATATTTACATCATTAATATATAAATGCAAGTTCACTTACATAATGCACTTAACAATACAAAAAAGAAATAAACATCATTTTGTTTTTCATTTTTTCCCTTTGCACACTTTTCTACTACATAGTGAACTTTTTTTCCTCTCTTTATGCAGATTTTTTATTTCATTTCCCCAAGAATTGACACTATGAAACTATAGTTTTACGAAGCAATTGAAACAAAGAAAAAAAAGTTCTACTAGCATGTGAATTTTTGTAACCTACCATCTTTAACAATTATGTATATGTATTAAACACAATTGTTTCACTTGTATAATGTCCTCTTTTTAAATCATGACATTCCAAAAACTAGAACTAAAAGTTTTTTGAATCATAGTTTCTTACCTATCATGTACTTTGTACATCTAATTTGTAGTTCATGTGAGACACTTTTGTTAAAGATCTTTCACTTAAAACAAATGTATGTTTTTCAATTTTGTTGTTTGTTTCTAGCTCTTCTCTCTTATTTACTATTTAGTAACCTATTGTTTCACTCTCTTCACCTTTTTTTTAGCTCATCTCATTTTATAGACGACTTCTAGTGTTCGTTTAATGTAAATATGATTTATTATGATTTATTTATTTATTTTTGTGTCTTGAGTATGTCTTTTCGAATACCTGTTTGGAAGCAAGGTAAAAATAGGAACAATAGCAAGAAAGATATTAACTAAAAATCAGAATGTCCAAATTAGTTAGTTACCTAAATGCAAGCAATAATATACTTCAGCGTTTTATGGATATCGTTGATTTGTATACATGCTAAATATTGAAAACTCATTATGCTTTTCCTTATAGCTAGCTGTCTATGCAATAACATGATTCATTGATAATAAATGCAACAAGGATTAAGAAAACATAATATAAGAAGAAAAACATACATGACTAAGGTAATATGTACTATTGTACATTATGTTTCATATTAAATTTGGTTATGTAATTTATTCTAGTTAATAAATTCATTATGGTTGGATGGTGTGGCTCACATTCTTTTTCAACATTGTACATGCGCGTATTACATAACAATAATGATATTGACTTATCATTGTTTAATGGTTTTTACAACTTATAAATTTTGCTTAGATGGCTCATTGTATTATGTCGTATATGCTTGTGCATTGTAATATTTTACATTTTCTTACACTTCCATCAAATTTTGATATTCTATGACCATGACATTTATTTTTCATCACTAAAAAAAGGTACAATGCACTGACATGCATTCTGCATTCAAGAACATAAATATCGACTAAACATAAACTATCAAATGCAAAATAAGATCAAAGTTATTTGAATTTGAACAAACAAATACAAAAACTTCTCTAAATTTTATACTTTATTTCTATAATTGCATAATTTTATTACTTCATATCCATTTTAAATAACCAAATCAAATTCCAACCAAAGAAGATAGATACATTATTTATTGCCTCTTCTTAATTTATTCAACACAACTTTATTATTTAACAAGTACACAAAAGTCTAAACCAAAAGGGCATTCAATGATTTCATCCTCCACATTTTCATAACAAACTTCAAAAAGTGTACACTTTTGTATATTCCATATAACATAATTCCCTTCACTCTCAGCTACAATTTTGTATTTCATATCATCCATAATTCCATATAACATAATTCCCTTCCCTCTAAGCTACAATTTTGTATTCCATATCATCCATTGAATCCATGTGCATATCCATCTATATGTACCTTTTAGTAAATTAAGAAAGACAATTATTAAAACTGTTAAGATAACGAAAAATTCGAAACAACATGTATGGTCATTTAAGTACAACATGTATGGTCATAAAAGCATCATGTAGTTTCATAGACCAATACTCTAGATAGATGTCAAAACCAGTGTAATTTCTCTCATTCATGCTATGACTATGATGAGCAGGGGAAAATTTGATATAGGATCAACAATGCACTACACTTTCTCCTTGGACACTATGAAACTTTTAAGTTTTTTTTATTCTCTAAAATTCTCTTAATATATTGATGATGTTGTCAAATTTTCATGTTTTCAAATTCATTTTGTAAATTTTCAAAATTTCATTATGGGGTTAGAATAAATCCGTTGTATTTTTCCACCTTAGTCTAAAATAGGAGCACATCAACTTTGGAAGTTTATGGAAAATTAAAAACCATAGTAGGAAAGATACATAAGGCCCCGGCGACTTCTCGATGTTTAACAAAGTTGGGGGGGAGGGGAGGGGGTGGGGGGCGGTGCTTAATATCATGCGAAAAAATTTTCATTGATAAACATGCTTTAAATAGAGAGTATCCCCTCCCCCCTCCTAAAATCTTAAGAAAGGGTTGTGATGCCCCCTCCCACCAATATTCCCTTTGATGTCACTGTGGGGTCCACGAAAATTGATAAGGTGGTGGGTGGTGGACTTAACACACAATTGAAGCTCTTGACATTTTTGCATACATATATTCTAAAGCATGAAACTTAACCTAAATAAAGGGTAAAGGTCCACTAAAAGGAAGCCACATGTCCCCAAAGGTTGAAAATAATTTTAAAAGGGGGAAAATATTTCCTTTATCTCATTATCAATGTATTGGGTGATGGAGTAGTTGCAACAACATTTTTCAATTATTATTCAAGGAGTGTGAGTCCAACGGTCTGTGCATAATGCACGGTTAACATCGGTAGCTTTCTAATTTAAATACTTGTGATCCTCTCTTTAATCTTACATCAAAAATGAAGATTAAGATGATTAAACCATAGATTATTGAATCCCCCTGCTCAGTTAACTTTGAGGACCTGCCATTGATAGACTAAGAGGCCGCCTCAGATGAGATTCATTGTGAATTTGACATTTACGAGCTCATAGAGTGGGCCTTTCAACAATTTTCTTGACTAAAAAGATATTTCTATGGTTTGGGAATATTATTTAGTGCAATTTGTTATATCCTACACATTCCCTTATCCTATATTTTTTCTTGGTGCATTGAATTATATTTCCATAATAAACAGGCAATTATGTTAATAAATGGAACAATCCTATTCTACATTACTCCATCGTCTATTCAAGAAATGTTAGAATTTGTAATGTTTGATTAGAGCGAGCCTTTAAATGAGGATTTCTTGATTCATTTATAAAATAAACTAAAACCTAAAGAAAAATAAATAAAATGTTGTCCTTGAAACTTTTCTACCCTTAATCTCTCCATTACCGTAGAGTCTTCCTTGTTATTCTTCAAGTATCTTTTTAAATGAGGATTTCTTGATTCATTTATACAATAAACTAAAACCTGAAGAAAAAAAAATAAAATGTTGTCCTTGAAACTTTTCTACCCTTAATCTCTCCATTACCATAGAGTCTTCCTTGTTATTCTTCAAGTATCTTTCTGGGAAAAACAAGGAAAATTATTTTAATGATTTGATGTCTATTGGGATATTTTCATGAAGAATATGTAGGATGATATTATATTATGGTTTTTAAGTTCCTTATCATTGGCCAAAAAATCCTTTATCAAGCTCCATTTCAGTCAATTTTGGAAGAAGTTATTAATGTCCAACTGTCTTAGAATAGTTTAATAAGCCATTTAGGTATCGAACAATTCTAGTCTATCTCTTCCTTTGTTTTCAGGTGGAAAAGTTTTCAAATCTATAGTTGCATGCTCAAGATCAAAATGGTAATATAATTTAGGTAATTCATTGGACTCCAATGGTGAGAAGACATTCTCCAAGTTCTACTTTTCTAGTTTCGTAAATCAATTTCTACTAGTAACATTTACTTTACTATATGATCATCATCCTCCCAAGATATTTCTATAAATCAAGATAATTTTATAACTTGATATACTAAAGTAGGGTATTGGTATCTTTTAATGGATTTTGTAGAAATAAGAGTTTATGGTTGAGTTACCCCTTTACAGACTTCCCTCCCTTTTTCTAATGAGAATTTTTGCATTAGAATACATCAAGTAGAGTCTTAATTTTGATCAAATTTGCTTTGTCTTAAGGAAGTGTCCTATGTTGTTAAAGCTAAAAAAAGAAGTTGTACCTTAGTGAAAACAAGAGAAACACTATAGGAAGTTGAAGAAATGTTGAAACAAATGGGGTTTTCTTTGTCTGAAATATGTAATTATGACCCTTAGAGTGTTATATCAGATAGTATATTACAAGAAACCTCACCTCTTACAAATGTGTATCTAAACCAAAAATTGAAAAGTTTTCCAATAAAGATGTTTGGGACTAAGATCTAGTGCATCTCATTGAAGATAGCAGAGGGGAAGGTTGCCCTTGACAAACCAATATTCTGGAAACACCCCATCAAAAGGAAAAGGAGCTCAAACAAATATTCATATAAACTCAACAATTAATATAAGCCTGAGGAACGGAAGATGAAGAGCAGAGAACAAAAAAAAAAGCCAAGGCTAGAGAAAGGGGAAGCTTCAACATTTGATTTAAATATATAGAAGAGGTCAGATTAACCAAGCATGTTTTTAATGTGGAACTTTTACCATCGGCCTCTATAGCACAAGGGACATCATCTTCTGGTGTGTCACCTTTAGTACTTAGAGAATAGGAAGAATTTTTTTTGTAATTTATAGAAATTAAAACAAAAGCCTAAAATTAAAGCAAGATGTTTATGGTGAACTCTAGAAGCAAGGGTACAGATCGTAGACAATGCTACTTTGGCCTTTGCACTCTAAAAAAAGACAATGGAAGATGGTAGTTTTAGAATCTAAGACTTACATTACAAAACTACATAGGACTATAAAGCAACCACATTCACCATTGATCTGAAACAGATACATGCAGTGGATCAAATGGAATTATATAGGGAAACATGAGAAATGTTATGTAGGTGCTTAACAAACTCTTCCCTCAATGTTTCAAAACTAGAGAAAATGTTGGAAAAATAGGCTAATTAATTAAAAAGGGAAGATGTTACAATGAGGACCAAACAAATGAGAATCAATCATTTGAAACAATGCATAATCAAGTTGGGTGAAAACCTAAGTGATTCTTCCTCAATCCAATCTCTTATAAAATCCAAAGATACATACATTCAAATACTTATAAAAATATAAAGATGTAGGCTGCAACATGTTCAAATGCCTGATCTCAAAGATGTTTATAAAGAGAAAGAATGATTTTATCTTTATTAATTAAGCGGAAAAAACAAATTGAAAATCATGGAAACAAATTGAAGTCTTAAAAAACTAAAAGAATGAGCACGTTTTTCCATCAACTTCATTTACATTGGAAACAAGAGAAGTAGCAATAACAAAAGTTGATTCTTTAAAAAAGTTGGCTATGACAATGCCAAGCTTAAGTATTAAAGATCAAGAAATTGGAAATATAAAGAAATTGCTCATCATAAAGAATTATGAGATAAAAAATCTCAAAGGATGAATTAGCTAAAATCAATGCAGCCGTTCGTATTGATCAATATATTAAAGCAAGATTTCAAAGAAAAATAGATTGGTCAAACAATTAACTAATTGTGAAAGAATCTTTGACTGAAGCAACAAGATCACTTTGGGCTCATATAGTAACTAGTGTTACAGAAATGTGGGAATCATTTGTGATTACAGGAGAGAAAAAAAGAACCAATTTATACTTATGAGTAAGCTATCAACCTGATTCAACCATAATTAGGAGATACGCCATTGATTGCTACAAGGATAGGTATTTCTCTGAATTAAAGGAGTAGAGAACAATTGAGAAAAGCACATATTCAAGACAAAACCTACATTATCATGGAAGTTAATAAATTCAACACCAAAAGGTATTTTGTACAACAAATAAAGGACAAATGTAGGCCAGTTATAATGGAGGTAGATATGTTCCATTCTGAGTTCAATGTTTGGAGGAACAAGGGTATGCCTTCATGTTGGGATCATAATGGAAAACTAAGATCGCTGGATGCATACAAAAAAATTCAACTAAGAAATAGAGTTGACTCCAACAAATTTTTAGATGTGAGTGGACAATTGAATGGGTCAATAATAGTGGATAAGCTACTGAATGACTTCCATATTCATTGTTGAGTAAACATGTTATTTTCCACTATGCCAACTTATCAAAATTATACAGAATTAGATATTGCTTATAGAAATATGGTGTCATACAATTATCCAATTGGGCAAGAAATTATCTCGATATCAACAACATAATACAACAAACAAGTTATGGACCAATAAAAAACTATTTTTATTTTAATGAGTTTGTTCCTAAAATGTTGTTTTTGCAACAATAACATAATACAACAAACAAGTTATGGACCAATAAAAAGATATTTTTATTTTAATGAGTTTGTTCCTAAAATGTTGTTTTTGCAACAATAATCTGTTGTAGTATTTTTGTATAAAGACTTAAAAACAACTCATGAAAAAGGTTTGGATTTTGATAGTGTATTTACATTTTTGTATTTGAGGACAACATTGTTGAAGTTTTTAATCAACAAATTCTTTGTATAGGTATTAGCATAGTGTTATTTTCTATGATTGCTCTTATCTATAAGTTTCATATTCTATTTTTATCTCTACAATTATTATTTGAGATATCTTGAGAGGTTTAGTTGAGAATTAATTTCTATTATGTTACCAACAACAACATATTCAACACATAGATTTATGATTTGTTCCTAAAATGTTGTTTTTGCAACAATAAACTGTTGTAGTATTTTTGTATAAAGACTTAGAAACAACTCATGAAAAAGGCTCGGATTTCGAGAGTGTATATACATTTTTGTATTTGACGACAACATTGTTGAATTTTTTAATCAACAAAATCTTCGAATAGATATTAGCATAGTGTTGTTTTCTATGATTGTTCTTACCTATAAGTTTCATATTCTATTTTTATCTCTACAATTATTATTTGAGATATCTTGAGAGGTTTAGTTGAGAATTAATTTCTGTTATGTTACCGACAACATCATATTCAACATAGAGATTTATGATTGAAGTTGTTTGTTTTTTATCACACCTCTATTAAAGGTTAGATTGTTTTCAATATCTCTTTTAATTAAAATTCTTGTTTTGTTCTATAACAATTAGAATATTATTCTAGTGTGTTTTCCGTTAAATTCAACATAGAGATTTATGATTGAAGTTGTTTGTTTTTTATCACACCTCTATTAAAGGTTAGATTGTTTTCAATATCTCTTTTAATTAAAATTCTTGTTTGGTTCTATAACATTCTAGTGTGTATTGATAACGGATAAATAGTTTTCAGTATCTCTTTTAATTAAATTTCTTGTTCTCTTATATAACCATTAAAATATTATTCTCATATATTTTGCTATATTATTCTAGTTTGTTTTCCACTATAATAGATAATTACCATATTTTAGAGTTTATTTAATTCTTCATCCCTTCCTTCTATCTTTACTCAATCCCAACTAGATTATGCCAATGTGAAACCATATTTAAACCAAAAAAACATATTTAATCCTAACTAGTTTCTGCCTATGTTAAACCATATTTATGAAAAAAAAAAAACATATTTAAACGAGGAGAAATTTTATACCATATTTAAAAAAAACATATTTAAATGAGGAGAAGATTTTATATACACCGATAGTTTCCATGTTATGTCAAAGGAAAGGATTACTTTGTGATTAGATATAGGTTTAGATGTGTGG
Source organism: Pinus taeda (assembly GCA_000404065.3). NCBI lineage: Eukaryota > Viridiplantae > Streptophyta > Pinopsida > Pinales > Pinaceae > Pinus > Pinus taeda. The sequence continues at coordinate 302 of APFE030317789.1, read as the reverse complement.
TATGTTAAACCATATTTAAACCAAAAAAAACATATTTAAACAAGGAGAAGATTTTATACATGTTGATAATTTCCATGTTATGTCAAAGGAAAGGATTACTTTGTGATTAGATATAGGTTTAGATGTGTGGTATGTTAAACCATATTTAAATCAAAAAAACATATTTAAACAAGGAGAAGATTTTATACATGTTGATAGTTTCCATGTTATGTCAAAGGAAAGGACCATGGACGGGACCATGTTTGCCCCCTTATGGACGGGACCATGCTTGCCCCCTTATGGACGAGGCCCCCTTATGGATG
>APFE030317787.1:0-14310 GCA_000404065.3 Pinus taeda | reverse complement strand
GAAGTGAGAGAAGGGTTCCCATATCACCATATATTTTATGAGTTAAAATCTTAAGAAGGTTGTTAAAGGACAATAACTCTAGTGGTAGCTAACAAGTTTAATTCCCCGTCCATCTGAGTTCTATTATTTGAAGACATGTTAGATTGTCTGGAAAAATATTGAATAAGTTGAAATGTGTGACTAGTAATTCCTATAAGCTTGAATGGGATTGAATGTGAGTATAAGGTGGACAATCTAAGAGAAAAAAATTTAATGTGACTATAAGATGGACAATCTAAGAGAAAGTGATTTTTACTATAAGATGGAGAATCTGAGAGAAAGTGTTTTAATGTGAGTCAATATTCAACCCTCGGGCTTGGTGGCAAACTCTTTCATGTGAATATAAGATGGACAATCTAAGAGATACTCTTCCATAGCATGCCTTCCATAAATTATAAGGGATACTCTTTGAATACATGAAATAAAAATGTTCCAAGATGCCCTAAAGAAAGAATAACGTATGGAATGATATGAATATTGGTATATCCCATGATCATTTGATATAAAAGTTGAATAAAAGATTGAGATGCTTCAAAAATGACTTACAAAATTGACCCTTTAATGAACTGGCCTGTGGTGTACAATATGTTCAAATGAAGGTCATTATTTTGTATAGATTGATCTCATTTTATTTTAACATGTTGACATGAAAAAATGACCCAACAATAGTCAAGGCTCAACCCATTTCTAATAATATACTTATCCATATTTTGGCCTGGTAATAATGCTTATTGGTTTGTAAGTGTTGTGAGATGTGCACAATTGTCACGATGGTTAGGTACACCAATCGAGCTAGAATCTATTCTAAATGTAAGGATGAAACTATTCTAACATATCTAAAGGTAAATATAGATAATAAAATGGAAGTAATGAGTGTAAAACAACAAAGATATATAGTCAAGGAAACAATGAGTTGATATCATTTACAACATTAAACACTTAAGTTATTAGAACAAAATACATAATAGAGATAATGAACCAATACACGCTCAATATAGAAAGAAACATAACTAAAACCACAAGTGAAAAGTTACATATCAATTCATAGATTAGTCTAAAATCTAGTTGTAATATATCTCACAAATGCATACATAAATGAATTACTTAAGAGTAGTTAGAAAGAAATGCATCATGAATGTAGAGTGAAACTTCAATAATGTCCTTCAAGGATCCTCCATATTGAATATTCAATGAAATACAAAGTTACCATCTTCCAATCTCATGTTTCCAAGTTATATCAAAACAATATAAAAATTGCAACCCCTTCTACTGATCGTTTTATATTATTTACAGATTGTGTTAGTAATTTCTCCTGTGATCATTGAACTTCTCTAATGTCAGTTAAAAATATATAGATTCCCATGATTTACAAATATAATAATGGAAAATATTTTGAAACTTTCAAGAATGAGGACAAGATTTATTGTATGCCATCTGTACTTCACAATTGGATGCAATCCTTTTGTCACTTTTGGATATCTAACTTTCCATGACTATGTGGCATTATGTTGTGCCCTAAGAGAGCATGAATACATCCTTCTTTAGTGAAACTAATGTTGGAAACTTTTGAGCACTACTCGTGTGGGGGAGGGGGGGGGGGGGGGTTGGGGTAAATCAGTAGTGTGATATATTTATACACATTTTTACCAATTTAACTTTGAATTACTCAATCAAGAATATGTTAACACAAGTAATAACATCATAGCATTTTCATCACATAAAAATTACTGAAAAACATAATAAACTATTAAACAATAAACATGCACATGACATCAATCACACTTGAGACATAAGATTTCTGGTCGAAACCCTTCCGAGAGAAAAATCACCCTTGTTGTTGTTGCTCAACTCTAAATTTCTATTTGTCAAGAAATTTGTCTTTTATATACCTAGATGACTCCCATCAACATGGAGACTTGTCCTTATATGCAATATGCCAACACTGATTGGCTAGGAGACATGATACTACTGATAAGATCAGACGACTATGCTCTCTATGGATCTATGGAATACCATCCACTAAAAGCCACCATTATCAATCGATCCTCACCCAAATTCAATTAGACAATCCAACTACTATTGGATTGATAAATTGTTCCTTTCGTTGAAGCTTCGAGATCACTAGTCCACCTCCATGAAGTCATTTCTCCTCACCACTATGTGGACCTCCTTTCATATATTCTCAAACAAGATCCAAGATACACTGCTAAAAAAGAATTCAACTCTATGTACATGCTCCCAGTAGCAAGATATCATCATGAAATAAAAATAATAAACTTCACAAAACACATTCTCTCCAATATAAAAATAGTAACCACATCAAATCTGAATAAAAGCAAATCCTCGCAACAATGAAATGTTGAATACTACAATTAGCAACATAATAGACTATGGTTATGTTCCAAATGCATCAGTCGATCATGAAAAAAAGTGTGAGATGATCATCAACATATACTCCAACAACATACTAAAACTCTTCCTCAAATAAATCTACTTCAACAACTTCAATTCTAATATGTTATGAATCATGCTTCATATTTGCTCATTATGCAACAAATAACACTCATAAACTTAAGCATCTACACTCTCCAAAGGTATTGAAGCATCAAAACTCTATGAAACCTTCTCTGACTCATTCATCTGACCATCAACCACCACATAGCTCACAAGACAAGAATATACACCCTGTAGGGCAAAGTTGAGCTTGCGGCTCAGATCAAAGGTGCACAAATTAGACCAAATAAATCCATTAAGACCACTATTTGTGCACTAAATGCATTCACATCATTTGAGGACCTTTTCAAATAACTTTGGAGGCCTTTAGGAAATTCCAAGCTAATTTCCTTCTGAACAACATGAGGAATGGAGAGAAAATCTCATGAAATCCCTTAGTCACATACATGACACTATCTCGATGTGACTAAGACCTATAGTCACTCCCACAACCTTGTATTCCAGTGAATAAAGCCTTTCAATCACTCCCATAGGCTTGGCTCCATGCGACTATGGCTAAGGATGAGGGAAAATGTTAGGTCCCTATACTACTAGTGTAACCCCTTATTGTTATTAGTAAAACTGCCTTATTATATTGTTGTGCCCATGTAGTCCCCATATTGTTATTATTGTGCCCCATAGAATCCCACCATTTTTGTTATTGTTCCCTTACATTATTATTGTTATGTCGGCTCTCATTATATTATGACCCCTTAGACTCCTATATATAGAAAGGAGGTCTTGTCATTTGTATCATCCATGAATTTTTCATTTGTGTAATGTAAAGGAGGTTTCCCCCTTGAAGAGGATTATTTCTAAGGCGTTGATCTATCTTTTTCTATATTTTTGTGAGCTAGTTTCATAACATTTGGTATCAAAGGTTTGGATTATAGGGTTTTGCTGCTCTAAACCAGCCATCATGGAATTTTCGCTATAACGTTTTCGCTACAAAGTTTTAGAAGCTAAAAAAAACATCCATTTGACCCGAAATCATTCTAAATCTCGAGTCCAAATTTCATATCTTATCGCTATATTTTTGGAGATATGATCTGAGGAAGTTAGGGTTTGTGAAAACTCTAGACTTCCATCTCAAACATGTCATCATGGAATTTTCATTGTACATGTTTTTTTGAGACATTTCAGAGTATGAAATTAGAACCCATTTGAGCTGAAATTTTGGTGAATCTCAGACCCGAATTTTAGATCTTGGTTCGCTATATTGTTGGAGATATAGTCCAAGACATTTAGGGTTTCTGCAGGCTCCCGAATTACATCCTAAACAGGTGACCTTGGGAAAATCATCATAACTTTCTCTCTGAGCATCAAATTGAAATTTCATGAGAAGTTGCAGAAACAGGACCGACTATTGTTTTCTGTTTATCGGTTTCAGATCCTAAGGTATAAACAGTGACATGTGGAACTTTGTACAAGTTTGATCTACTAAATAGTCTATAATCAGGTCATCATGGGAGACTTGACATAACTCTTCCTTGCAGAATCCAATGTTGATCAGAATTGCGGACTTAGAAAGAGGACTCAGAGGGTTACTGCAAGACATAATTTCAGAACTTGGAGATATGAAATTACAAAGTTACAATAGTTTCAAGATGGAGCTCCTAAGATCGAGAAAAGGAGATATGAGGAATTTTGATGGCAAGGATCTCGTAAATTGGATACTACATATGGATAAATATTTTGATATACATGAGGTGCAACTGTTACAAAAGGTACATATTTCATATTCATATTTAGAATTGGATCAATTTTTATGGTATAAAGGGCTTTGTTCTCGTAAACCACTTGTTTTTTCCATGTCACAAGTCATATCAGAACATCCTAAAGATATGATCATAATCTATGCATAGTTGCACATCTTTTCAACTAGCTGTTAGTGGAAACCAAAATCATATAAATTGATGAAAATGTGTTCTTTTTCACTCATGAATACAAATATAAATCTCCCGCGAATGACTGAGTTAAAATAAATGAAGAAAATGCTAAATACCATAGTTAAATCCATACAATGGATAGCTCCCCTTGAGCTCAATATACCTCCAATAGATAGGATGATCCTGTGGACCTGAATGTGCATGAGGCTTAAATGAACTAATCATATGATGATGCACCAACAATCATATGTCCTCGTGAGGTTGTGCACCTCTCATGAATTCTACAGTCCTTTATGAATATGCATTAAATAATCATGGACTATAGGAGGGAATGTTCTTCACTACTTGAAGAGCTACTACTTTTTTCTCCACATGATTTTTGGTTGCTTCTTATCCTCCTTCACTTGCTTCTTTTATTCCTTGGCTTGCTTCTTTTCTTTCTTCACTTGTTTTCTACTAAATTCTCTTTGATTTTGCTACCTTTTTCGATTTTTGCTTGAATAGCGGGGAAACAAACAATCTCTTTCCATATGTCTAAATATATGGCATATATAACACTCCACATGGCGAACATGATCAAATATTCTCATGCCATATTGCATGAAATGTGTCTCTCCTCCAATGGTTAGACTTTCAATTTATTGCCTTGTGGCCAAACAAGTGACATGAGTGAAAATAACCATAAAAAGCATAATTATACCTATTAGCCATTCTCCTTAGTTGTTGATATGGATGAAATATTTCCTGATATGGACTATATGTTATGTTCCCCAACATGTTGCAACATGCCCAAACTTGTGATACTTGTACCATTGTATCCCATGCATCAAAGGAATAAAAGGACTTAGCTTCAATTGAAACCTTTAGACCTGCCATGATCATATCGAGGAGAAAAATATATTTTTAATGTAGGTTCTCCTTGAGATTTTCTTATTTGTTGTTTTTTTGCTACTTGATCGACTGCTGGTTCTGCCTGATTTTTTATTGCTAGTTCTTTTCTTTTCTAACTAACTGCTGGATCTACTTCTTGTTGCCTTGGATATCCATTTTTCTACTGGTATTGTTTGTTATAGGTTTCTTGGAATCTTCTTTAATATTTTTACCTACATGCAAACTAGACTCACCCTTTTGTAATCCAAGACTGGATTTATCCAATGGTGATCTTTGGATCTCAAGAAAATTATCCAAGGCTACAATACTCTTCTCGATATTTTGTTTCTTTCTCAAGGAAGCTACTTTAGCTTCTAATTGTTTACATTCATTTAAATTTTCTTGGTATTTCTTCCTCATGCCTTCCTCTACTTTTTGTGATTATACCAAGTTAACCTTTAAGTTGATGATATCTTCCTTGAGTTTCACCTCTTTATAATCACATATCTACAATAGTTTTTCTTGATCCTTGCATGCAGTTTCTAGTCTAGAAATCTCAGCTCTAATACCCTTAATAACATTTTCACTTTCATTATATGCTTCAACATTATTTAAATATGAATCCCCAAAATTGTAACTCAAAAGAAAAACATTAAAAATTTTACCTTTGGATTCATTAATTTATGATCTCTTCTCATCATTCATTGAATCATGTCCACTATAAGGATGAGACACTTGTAGCTGAGATTCTTGTTCTTGAAGGTCATTTTTCTTGTTGTTCTTATTCTCATTTCCTTTATTGTTGTTGGTGCCATCTCCAAAAATGAATTCTAACTTATCCCACATATCTTTGGCACGTTTCAAACTCACTAGACTCTTCATATCATCATCATGAATAGTATTGTAGATTATGCAACGTGCTTGTGCATCTTGCTGCAAAACTTCATCTACAATTGTATCTTTCCCACAACCTTCACACACTACTCTCAAAATGTTGGATACACAAGATAAAATTTGATATTTTACATTTTTTCTCCATACCTTGTAATTTGCAGCAGTGAGGATACCCATTCAGAAAATAAATATCAATTTTCGCCAAAAAACCCCTTATCTACTCTCCAATGATCAAACTGCAACCAATAGCCCCACTCTGATACCAATTGTTGGAAACCTTTGATCACTACTTGGGGGGAGTGGGGTGGAGGGTGAATCAGTAGTGTGATATATACAATATTTACCAATTTAAACTTCAATTACTGATTCACATATATGTTAAACAAAAGATAATAAACATAATAACATGTGCATGACATAAACATAACTAAAATCATAAGTACATCACATCAATCACTAATTGGACACAATATTTCTGGTGGAAACCCCTGTGGGAGAAAAACCACCCTTGCTACTGCTCCTCATCTTTGAATTTATATTACTCAAGCAATTCTTCTTTTACATATCTAGGAGAGTCGATATACCAACAACGATTGGCTAGAAGAGTTGATACTATTTGTAAAATTGGAATACTATGTTCTCTATGGATATAAAAACTACCATCCACTAAAAGCTACCATGATAAATCAATCCTCATCCAACCTCGATTGGACTATCCAACTACCATTAGATTGAGAAACGATTCCTTTCAATGAAGCTTCAATATCACTACTCCACCTCCATGAAGTCACTTCTCCTCACCACTATGTGGACCTTGTTTCATCTATTTTAAACAGGATCCAACGCACCCTGCTCAATAAGATGTCTACTCTACATACATTCTCTTAGCCGAAAGATATCATCATCAAATAAAAATAATAAGCTCCACAAAACATATGATCTCCAATAGAAAAATTATGGTTGCATCAAATATGAATACAATCAAATCCTCACAACAATGAAATTTTGCATACTACAGTTAGCAACATTAGACACTATGGTTATGTTCCAAATGCATCAACAACTCCTACAAGACAAGTGTAAGAGGATCATCAACATATATTCCAGCAACATATAACATATATTCCTCAAACAAATATACTCCAACAACTTCAATTTTTATCTATTCTGAATCATGCTTCAGATATGCTCATTATGCAGCAAATAACACTCATAGAATGAAGCATCTACACTCTCCAAAGGGTCTAAAGAATTAAAAATCTATGGAACCTTATCTTACTCACTCATACTCACTACCAACTACCACAAATCTCACAAGACAAGAACATAAAACTTGTAGGGAAAAATTGAGATTGGGGATGGGATGAAAGGTTCACAAATTGGACCAAATCAATCCACTAAGCCCACTAATTGTGCACTAAATGCATTCACATAATTAGAGGACCTTTTCAAACCATGTCCGACCTTTTCAAACAATTATGGAAACATCTAGGAATTTCCAAGCTAATTTCCTTTCGAGCAACGCGAGGAATGATGAGAAAATCCCATGAATTCCCTCAATCGCACGCATGACAATATCTCCATGCAACTGATACTTATCTGTTCTCCCATGGACATGTATTCAAACTACTATAGCCTTTCCGTTAGAGGCTTAGCTCCTAGCAACTATGGCCAGGGATGAGGGAAAACATCATGCCTTCAACTCAGAGCCTCTGCCACTAGTTGGATCACCTTCTATCGTATCTGTAAAAGATCTAAAACCTCTCAGTTACCCTATTGACACATCTTCAAGTTGATCTTACATGTCTCTCAAGTTTCACTACCAAGTTGGGCCAAAAGATAACTTTAGAAAGAGTGCCAACAAGTCCTCCACTCTGAACCAAACATCTGAACAAGTTGTAACATCTCTAACATTCCTGCAATATATCTACAAAATACTATAGCACCATAATCAATCCATCACATCAAGACAACAATTCATCCTCATAAGCATAGAAATGAAGAGCTCATGAAGACCTAGTTGACAACTCAACTATTTTGCCCTCAATATTTCTGTAATGAATTTTTGTCTAGTAAGAAACATTCAAATCATATGGAGAACATATATATTATAAAGTTTGTTTTACATTGTAGTAGGAAGTGATATACTTGTTTGAAATCATATTCCTCAAACAAGTTTCAGGAGGGTTTGTACCGAAGTAGGCTACAGATAAGAGTAAATTTACATAGCATAATCAATGGGCATGTTTCATATCTCAAGAGACAACCTTTTACTTTTAATGTTTGACATATATATCTAAATAGTTTCACTTGATAGACTATTACACGTGCACAAAAAATGGTTATTTAACTACACAACCTAGAAAACTCAATAACTAAAGAGAATACAAGCAAGGAATAGTCATCATTCAACATCATCATTCCTGGTGTACAAAATTCTTATCTCCAAATAGATCATGATGAGAAAATATCTTTGGTTTTACCTCATCAACACATAATGAGAATGCAATCCCTTTCAAGAGTATACCTGAAATCCCATATTAAAGAACTAACAAGTTCTCCCACGTTAAAAGGTTGCTTTTGAAGTTGAATCTTCCCAGCTTGAATTTTACCTTCCATGTTTTAAGGCATGTACACTTTAGTATGTTTAATTAAAAAGAAGAAGACAACATAAACATGTTAACAGTGGAGAAAATGATGTCTAAAATGTGTAACTATCGGGAACCGTTGCAAAATAATTTGCAATTTAAAAATACTGCTATAACAAGGGTAACCCTAGATATGTGAAAATAGAGTCAAACTCAACTAAAAATTTAGAAACTATAGAAGATAGCTAGTATCTAAACATTTCCACTAGTTTACCTAGACACTAACAAAATAATTTCTTTATTGACATTCTCGAAAGATTTCAAACATGACTTAGAGCTCTCGAAAAGAAAAAACCAACCCATGTCAAGAACATCATTTAATATACAGATCATTAAAGAAGATGATTCATCCATCATTCTGACAATTTATTGTTGTTCATATGAGAGGTATCTTGCTAGCATATGGCCAATACCAAGGACAACAAAATTGAAGGGGATTGCAATAAATGCACACAATCTTAAACATCCTATCCTTCACCAGAAAAAAATAGATCTTTATTATGGAAAGAAACAACCTTATTAAGAGAAAAAGATATGATTGACACATTCAATTAGAGTGTCAATTCTTATTAGAATAGATTGAAAAGAGACCATTTCCACAATTATTACCCCGTATTTAATGGAAAATGACGCTAATGAACTATCACATCTGGTTTATTTTTTCTGTGTATTCAGACTTATTTTGAAATTTTTTCTAGAGTGCAAATAGTTCCCTCCTTTACTCTGCTTTCACAAAGTACTTTTTCAAGTGCCTTGATGGTCAAGTATAATTGATTATATGAACATATCCAACAATATCGAGTGAAGAAAATAGAAAAATTAATAATCAAGGTGATCCCTGAAGTATACAATGGTTGTACGGAAAGAATATATGGTGTCATACAAGAGTGAATTGCTAGTATTATAAAACTAAATGATGGCAGCACAAAAAAGGAACAATAGTTCTTCCAAGCAAAAAAAAAGGCATGAGATAGGAAACATGGAAGGCTAATAACCATGAGAAGATCGATATACTATAGATCTTATTGAAATGAACTGTTCCATGGAGCACCAATTTTACAAAAGGAATTATCAAAAACCCATGAAAGTGTAGTGAGAAAGAAAAACATAGATGAAATATATCTGCAAGCAGTTTGAAAGTCTCATAATAGATAATAAGGTGAAAGAAAAGTGAAAAAGAGATACCAATAGTCAACATCAAAGGTGTTGCAAATGTGAGACGCATTCCCCGTGTTGCACAATGAACCGGTAGGGCAGAGAGCGCCAAAATACCAAAGCATCCAACGATAGAAAGTACAACTTCTTTCGTTGTTTCCACAAGAATTATTGAAAATCGGTAGAGCTACAAGATGGAATTGGGAAGTGATTCTCCCTTTTGTCATCAAATTGACCCAAATATTTTGAATATTTTTCCTTAGATCTCTAGTAGGTTGACTTAAAATGTGATACGCTAAAAGGCCAATATATCAACTTATATAAACTCCTCTTCTCAAGTTTTGAGGTACTTGATATTTTGTTTCCATTGACGTTCCCAACCTAGTTTACTTCAAATCTGATTCATATATAGAACCATTCATTTTTCCATTCTCCCACAACATTCCCCAAAGCAAACATCATGTTTGCCCAATCTTCAACTTAAAGAGATACAAAAATAAATTCTATGATGACTATGACGGATTTTTTGTTTGAAAGCAAGGCCAAGGGCTCTTGGCATATGAAATTCTTGAATATATAGACTTTGAATGTTTTCCTTTACTTTTGTAGTTTTACGAGAAATCCTAGAGTTAGCAAAGATGGGATCTTGATTTCTAAACGTCCTCAAATTCGTCAAAGAAATAAATCTTCACCTTTATTTGCTGCAACATAGTGTTAATGCATTCATAAATAAATAACATTCTCGTGTTTCCTTTTTGAATCATAACAATTTGCTAAAAATCAGTAAAGTGAAATGCTCAGGAGAAAATATGTGATTAAAAACTATTGAATAACCATTCAAATTCCACACATTTCCAAGAAAAGAACCTTCACAAGTCACCATCAACATTTACCGCTTCCACTTCTTCCATTGTAAAAAAAACTGTCAAGTCAGGCACTTACCATTTCCAGTAGTTATAAATTTCCTTCCCATCAAGTAGTAAATTTCTTTCTGCACCCCTCAGACGAATGTTTACGAGTTCAAACAGTCCATCGAAAAACCAGGGTCGGTCCTCTAACATTTATGGCGCGGTCAAACTTTTGGATGTTGAGTTAACATTAGGAAAGTAAACTTTGATGGACTGATGCCACGAGAGGTTTTGGATTTCCTTGATATTGGGTTGGATTTTCAGCTACCATTCCTTTATAATGTAGATACCCGTTGTTTCCTTTGAGTGATTTATAACCTAGATACTCGTTGTTTCCTTCCTCTGCTACTGGCACTTCGCTTCGCTAGAGCCCTGGGACCTTGTTCTTCCTAGCGACTTGGTCACAGTCTAATTATTTTTCTGTTTGTGAGACAATCCATTAAACCTACCTACCATCTAGCGCCATCATATGCAATCAAATATCAAGAAAATTCATTCCCATCGGTCAAATAACTAGAGACACAGAGAGCGGCCCTACTTACCATGTGTTAACCCTTGGATGAATGTTAGCGATAGAATGGTGGAAAAAGCGATAAATGGCATAAGTGGGTGACGACGACCCGTTCAAATGTGGCAGGTTCTAGCCACGTGTCATATTTATATTAGATGGAGGGGGACGAAATTAGAGCGCGGGGATTGGTCGGGATGAGCAATGTCTCCTCATCCCAACCGCGTAGAGAGAAATGCCTTCGACATAATTATCTTATAATACACTTCATATTTCCAAGATACAAAAATTATAATAATTAATTAATTATTTTTTTTTTAAAATTTATTAATATTAATTATAAAAATAATAATATTAACCTATTACATTTCAAATATTAAATTAAATTATATTATTATTATTTTTAAAAACCATGCAATAAATATAGGAAGATTCTTAACCACGAAGATCCATCTCCATTTTTCAATAGATATTCTTAATCTGTAAATAGGTTTTGTTACGATACCATTGGACAATACCATGGCTTCATAATACTACATGCCAAAAAAACCATAAATCATGCTCACATGATACATATCCATATGACATTTTTTTTAGCAAATAAATTTGACGAAAATGACATAAAGAGCATAACTACTTTTAAAATATATATTAACTTTTAATTTGTCACTAATACTAAGAATATTCTAAAATATTTTGTAGAAGTCAAATCCATACCATCCACCTAATTATGTTGATAGACATGTCTATTTTAAAATATGGCTTCTATAATATTAATTTAATTTTCAATAAATATTAGGTGGATAGTAGCGATTTAATCTCCATTAGTATTTTACAATAGTAGTATACATAGATATAAAAATGTCATGTGAACAAAGTGTCATATGGAACGAGTTGGTTTTCCTGGGCATGTGGTATTCTATTGATAGGCCATGATAGTTTCCCAAGGTAATGTAACAAATCCTATTTACATAATTTCTATGATAAAATGGGGTAAATTTCCATAGTTAAGAATCTTATTATATAATAATAATAATAACAATGTTATAATTTAGTTAACGTTTACGTTTTTTAAATTTTAAGAACTTGAGATGTATGATGAAGTAAGTGTTTTGATTCTTATTATAGATTGATTCTTATCGACATTTACAAGTCATCTAATTGATATGGTTGTGCTTATTAGCAAAAAGCTTCCTAATTGATATGGTTGTGCTTATTAGCCAAAAGCTTCCTATTTCAACTTAAGGTTGATGAAGAACTGTTGACTTTTTATTTTATTGCTTTTAATTCACGACCTAGATAGATTCTCAAGGGAATCTGCTTAGCATATTCCTTAAGGAGTAATGATATTGTGTTACCCTACCTCAAGGATTTTCTGAAGATCTTAATAAACGATATTTTTATTATAACAATCTCATGTGTTATTTCTTGGGAATATTTTGCATTTTTATATAGATTGGAAGGTAAGATCTATTACAAAATGTTTGCAATATCTTCTGAATATGGATTAAGGACAATAAATTATCTTCCTTCATTAAACCTATACTAATTAACTTAGTGATGCAGGAGCATCCAGCACAATATTATCATTGTATTTTAGTAGAAATAGGGGTCTCATATTTTTAGAGAATTTATAAATTCCATGTAAATATTAATATTAGTTTGAGTGATTAATTATGTTTTTAATTAATTATTTGTGAGAATTTGTAAATGTCTCCAACCAACTGGAAACAGATAATTAGAATTAGTTGAAGGGTTTTAGGGATAAAGATCTATCCTTTAGGGATGTTGAGAGATTTAGGGGTTTGTTGAGGAGTTGAAGGGATTGAGCATTTAATTAAAAGATTTTTAAAAATTGTATAAATAGGAAGGGTTTTGAGAGAAAGACACTTAAGTAGTAGGAGTGAGAGTGTGAGTAATGAAGGAGTTTCTGCTTGCACGCCTTCAGGTAACTGTAAAGGGGCCAATAGTTGGAAATCAGGCCGACAAAGGAGATGTATGTAAGTATTGTGGATGTTTAATACAGAATTTAATTTCTGACTTTCATACCATTATTGAAATTATGAAGCATTGATCAATATATGTGTTGAATTCACATCGACTTGTGTGAAAATCATTGAATGTACAAGATATTAAATCGGCAAAAAAAAAAATGTTGTATTTTAATCCTCGGGTTGTATCGAAATACATTGTTCTTTTGGATTTGGTTCGCTATTATTGTAAAATTCTGTTAAGAACGTTGTGAATCCATGTCGATTTCATATTTTAAAACCAATTCAAATTGTAAGTCGAATGCTGAAGGCACTGCTTAAATTGCTTAAATAGGCATCAAAGTAATTCGATAAGGCAATAGTAGATTGATATCAAACTGTTGGGTGAATATTGGCCTGTTTGATGAATTCATAATACACCAGACGAAGGATACAGGGTTTCAAAATTTGGGTTTTGTATATAAGTTATCCTCCAGCGAATTTATAATTGCAATTATATAAAAGGAATACGAGTCATCAAATTCTTAAAACCTGGCACAGTAATTAGTTTATAAGCAATGAAGGATTGCGATCTGAATGAAATCATTATGTTAGGAGAAGAGCTAGCGTTTGGAATTTGTATGGTGAATAACTGCAGGTTTATTCTACAGAGTTGAAGCAGAGTTAGCATTTGGAATTTGTATGGTGAAGAATTGCAGGTTTAATCCACAAATTTTGGATACGGAGAACGTTTCAGATATTTATATCTGATTTGATTATAGTCTGCGTTGACATTTTGTGATAAATGCAGGGCAGAAGTAACAAAATGCAGGGCAGAAGTAACGCAGAGAATGATGGAACATTGATCGAAACAGTGATTCTTAAAATCAATTCGATTATCCAATCAAATACAGTGTGTTAAAGGCAGGTTTGAAA
>APFE030317775.1:11704-25233 GCA_000404065.3 Pinus taeda | reverse complement strand
CATCCTAAATTATTAACATATATTAGATTTAATGTATTATAATTTAATATTATAAAATAATATTAGAAACTAATATAGCTTAATATAGCATAATACTAATGCAGAGATTGATTTTGAGATATGGAGCTATGATAAATTACTGCCAACAACAAAGCGTGGAATAGAATACACCCTCTACGACAACACTTTCTATTGACTCTAAATTTGTTTCAAAACGACTGACTAAGCCTCAGCAATATTCCAAATATCTGGTGTTTCACGTGATCTAATATGGTGTGCCCAAGGAGAGGTGATAGCCAGATCTCGAATTAATTATTTCATGGATCAGAACATCTCGTAAGTTGCATAATTGCTATGTTAATTCCACCAATGTTGTTATATATGTTATTTATAATTTTATTTTAATGTTGTTATGCTTGTTATACTTATGGTATAAGGTATTCAATTTTGATTTTTAATGTTATTATATTTGTCACATGTATGGTATAAGATATTTAGTTTTTTTTGACTAGGTATTAGTTTGTTTTTGACTAAAAATTTATTGTATTTATCTATAATTTAACATTAGGAATTAGTTTTTTTTGTTATTTTTATTATTATTTAAATTTATTTATTTGTAAAGTAATTGGTTGAGGTCTTATTATGACACCCAACTGTCAAGGCAGCCATCGCCCACTACTTTAAAGGGGTCACTCACTCATTTCGATGGGTGAGGGTGCGTTAGTACACACTGTCAAGGAGAGGGATTTGGAAGCTTGTCCGCAGAGGGTAAGGATGCTAAGGAGGCTCTTAGACCTCAGAAGGGCGAGGGGTAGCTCTAAGACTCATTAAGAAGGCTAGGGTTGTTTAGTAATTTCCATTTCCATTAGTTATTAATTTTTTGTTTTGTTTCTTTTTTCTATTATTTCTATTTTCATGAATTATAAAATTTTCACAATATTTTCAATTTAAAATGACTTATTATTATATATAAAAACATATCTTAATAAATTTTAATCATAACAATTATTGATACTATATATATTATATATATTATATAATATATACTATATATATATAGAACAAACACCAATTATATATATTACCTTAGAAACAACACACATATATATTAATATAAACCATACTAACTTAATTATATTTCTTAATTTGTGGGAGGATGACATATTTTATTTTTTCTTGTTATTTTTTATTTAACTTAAATTATATTTAAAACTAAACAACAGATTACTAACTACTATATCATTATTTCAATATTAAATTTAAATAAATATAAAACATTCATCTATTTTTTATAATTGTATAACCACTTATTTTTAAATTTAACTTATAACGTGACATCTATGTAACCATGATCTCAATATTGATTTAAAACATCACATAAATACATTACATCTACTTTTTATAAATGTGTAACTAATTATTTTTGAATTTGACTTATGTCTACCTAAAAAACAAAAACAAAAAACAAAAAACAACGAGACATCGTAGTCTGCAACCTATTTCAAAATAGTCCTATAAACATAATGCAAACATAATGCAATTTACATTGAAAACTTGTTTCAATAAATGTACACACTATTGTAATGAAAATTTAATCCTTTTCAAATGACTGGTAGGAAAAAGGTATCCAAACATTCTCAATGATATGCATATTTTTTTTGGTAGAGTAGCACAATCATATTTTCTTTTATTTTCTGAATTTTGGGTTAGTTGGTTAAAATATATCTACTTTCGAGCATTTTCTGAATTTTGGGTTGGTTGGTTAAAATATATCTACTTCCGAGCAATGTACACACTATTGTAATGAAAATTTAAACCTTTTTCTCATGGATGTCATACCTTTGTAGAATAGCATAATAATATTTTATTTTATTTTTCTGAATTTTGGGTTAGTTGGGTAAAATATATCTACTTTCGAGCGAAATTCAGCTACTAGTGAAGGTTTTCGAGGAAATAGAAAGCCTCTCACACTTCGAAAAGATTCGTTGTATTATTTATATTCTTCTACAGCCTCCTATAAATATGCATCCCCTTTGACCAGACAAAAATTGTAAACATAAATTTGGGGGAAAAAACAACTATCCCGTATACTTCATTTTGTCAAATAATTTTTATTTTTAAATATGGCTTTGTATTACTATTCTTCATTTTGTCAATTTTTTTTTTTTTAAAATATGGCTTTGTATTACTATTGGAGGAAGTTATATGGGATTTTATTATTATTTTTTAAATATGATTTTGTATTATTATTGATAATTTTGGAAATTATATAAGATTTTACATAAAAAGGTTTCATGATTTTGTTAGCTTTAGAGTGAACGAAATTTCTTATCCTAGATAATAAAAAAATTGGTCATATCAAATATTTGTGTTGACCCTTTTAGTAGGGTGTCCCACAACAAAATCCAAACATCAACCAATCACCCTTTACAAAATAGCATAGGATAGCTAAAAACTGACATAAAGACGTAATGGACAACAAACTTAACACAATATAGAGTAGCAAGAAATGAGATAAACATAAACTCATCAATGGTTATAACTGTAGATCCTGTAGAGCTAGCAACAAAGGAGTTGTTCTCCGGTAAGGTAGAATGCACATTAATATTGTTGAGAGGAACTACATTGATTACTACATCATCTTCCTCATGTCCATTGGATTCGGTAACAGACTCTGAAGCTATATATCATTCCACTCGAGTCAGCGTTACCACTATGTCATCTAGTTTGTATATAATGTCTCGTATGATGCACTTGATTTCTTCCTAGCCTACAAAGAGTTTGTAATTATCGACTTTCTTATCACGGATAACCATGCTAAGCAGTGTTTCCATTTGAAGATGATGGCTAAATGAATGAAGAAAATGGAGATGTCTCTTCCTGAATTTTCCAGGATTTGGTACCCATTTGAGACTACCTCCACTTATCTCAAAATCATAAAAATATTGGTGGTCACTAAATTCTTTGTCTTCCAACTTCAAGATTTATTTCCTAACCTCCAAAGGAGCATCTTCAAAAAAGATTTCTACAAACTCCCATCTGAACAGTCATTGATGCCTGGAGGAGGATGTCCCTGCCACTCCACCTCTTCGGACCGACAGTTGTTGTCTCGGTGCCATATATACCCTTTAAGCAAAAGAAACTACTACTATGACTAACAAATTGGAAAGTATTCCAGTAATATGACAAAGGGAAAATTACTCAACCCATATACTGAAACGAAAATTGACTACAATGGAAGGTAAGAAAATGGAGGACTTGAGGGTGAAGGGGAGCATAAAAGATACCTCATGACATAATTGAACATATGACTGAATGACCATTAAACGCCCCTTATGGTTGTAAGAGACTACGAGACCTCATATAACTATGTGAACATTTAATACCTAGGAGTGACAAGACCCGATTTTAGAACCAAAGCGAGAAAATCCCCGAGTACCAAACCCCACACACAAGCACTAGACAATTGAAAGGCACTCTGACTGGGTCTGCACTCTGTAAGGAAGTCGGGTACAAAACAAAGACCAAATCAAAATACGGTCCAGACTGCACGTTGTGCAAGAACAACATAAAGAACATTGAGAAAGACTACCACCTTGAAAACTTGAGCACTGTTGTGGTTGACGATTAAAACATAGACAAAGTATTTCTAAAATGGAAAGGGGTGAGAACAGATGTGAATGACCTTGAAACAACATCACAAGCTAGTGCTCTACCCACCATGCAAGAGCGAGCACCAACTCCAAAAAGCGATGAGCGACAATTTTATTAACAATAAGATTCCCTGAGCTCCACCACCCTTCAAACAATGTAGGCAATTTATACTAGACCATCAGCATAGGAAGCCTGGTAAGAGGAGGAGAGAAAGACATGAGAAACGCACAATGAGGGCCAAGTGTCACAGTTGGATCCAAAACTCGCAAAACCAATGTGGAAGGGCATGATGAAACCATTAATGAGTTAAATTCTCCTACCAGGGAAATCTCTAGCTATAGCCAATCCACCATGGCAGGAGGTCTCCATATCCACAGGGACAGAAGGAATGAATAGTGTGATGATCCCGAGGCATATGAGAATGGAGTTATTGAAGGTTGGGAAATTAATATGAGAGTGTCAAGTCAAGTGATCGCTCGTATTGAGAACCAACTTGAGCTAGATAGTTGCCATGCAAAGTTGCGTAGAGGGCCCAGATCAGTTTACGAGGGCCACCAAAGGTGGTGTCATGGAGAGGACATGTGTGTGTCATATTAACATGGTGTTTAAATGGTGAAATAGTTAAATCTACCTACCAAGATTAGCATCACTCACATCGAGGAACTTCATCTTGTCAGATCAAACTTTCTCTCCAACTTCATCTTGTCAAATCAAACTTTCTCTCCAAAAATTTATGAAGATCAAAATAATAATAAAAAATCGATTTGAACTCTCACTCACTCTCTCAAGCTCTATTTTATTTTTTTAAATTAATTCTAATTTTTTTAATCTTATTTTAACATATAATTTATCATATAACAAACGAAAAAAAAAAAAAAAATAAAAATAAGAATAAAACAAAAAATAAAATAAAATAAAATTTCTTATGTCATTCACTATGCAAGCTTTAAACTAAACCCACATCGTTCTCGTACAAAACTTAATGAAGATCAAAATATTAAAAGAAGATTCATTTTATATATATATATAATTATATATAGTAATATATATAATTATATAATATATAATTAGGTTGATATATAAATGTTTACACTCATTTAATGACATTACAACATATTTCTATGGTCTACAACATCCCCATACTAAGTGAAAAACACCTTTCATCACAATAATAGAAATTAGACCAACTAATTAACATAATGCCATGTTTTTTCCCGATTAATGAAAGATTACAATTTATATTTTGTATGAACATAATTGTCATCAGAGGTATAACTAGCAATTGTCCCAAAAGGTGCAAGAGAGGTCGATAGGATTACTTAATTGGAAAAAAATTACTTTGGTTATAAATAATAATCGTCATATTAAATTTAGTATTTTAGTGTTTCTTTTTTTGTTTGGTAATTATATGCATGGTGGACTATCAAACCAAAAAAGCATACATGCAACATAGCTAAAAAGATAATTTGAAATTTCCAAAGTCTACATTTTATTTAATTTAATTTTTTTCAATGAATTCTTACACAGAAAAGCATAAGCTCTTGAGTTTTTCTCTCTCTATATGTGATTCAGTTGAAATTTATAGATTTACAGTGGACCCTAGTTACACAAAATGGTAATGCTTGCAAAGTAGATAGAGATAAATATTAATATTTTTAATATCTAGAATCAAGATTTATGTAACATAAAATTTGACATTGCCATGATAGCCTCAAGAGTAATGACAAAATGGCATGAAGGCTCAACAATGTTGTTTCATGAGAAATCTAAGTCAAAATTCAAACAACAATATGACATGAAGGCTCGAGAATTTTGTTTCATATTTAATTAAAAAAATAAAAAGCCCTGGTGTAAACATGATACTCGCCAATGAATTTGGCAGATTGTTTTTTGGATAGGCGTTCTTTACTCATGATTACTAGTTACTCTTCTTTTATTTGGAAAAAATATATAATCTTGTGAAGTAATGTGTCATTTTAAATTCAATAATGGAGAATGTGACAATTAAAGAGGTACTTTTCTTAGCGTATGGAAGCGTGAATAATTAAAAATTCACTAAACAATTATTTAAAATGAACAAAGTATTAAATTTTATAATATAGCATTATGTCTTTCATTAACATTTTGTTGTTAATATTTTTTCATAATTTTATTAACATTTTGTTGTTAATATTCTTTCATATTTTTATTAACATTATGTTCTTGATATCCTTTCATAGATTTAAAAACTATCATGCCTGTTATAAATATATTTTTTGTTAATATCACTTCATACATTTAGATGTGCTAAAGTAATTTTTTGACTATATTTTTAAAAAATGACGAATTTTATTATAATATGGTTGTTAACTTTCACTTCAATATTTCAATTATTATTTTAATTGTGTATTACCAACTTAACACAAATACATTAAACAACTTAAATCCAATACAATAATTATTATTTCAAACTGAAATACAATTTAACAATTTAACAATCTTATCAATATATGTGTGCACCTTGTAGGGAAATTGTTAATATATACTTAAATCAAAATCTTAATTTCAACACATCTTAATGTTTAACGAAAAAAAGTTAACCCAAAAAGTATATTAGTTAAATATAGTTAATGGGGCAAAGAGAACATGTTTTCACCTTGTAGGACAATTGTTAATATATACTTAAACCAAAATCTTAATTTCAACACATCTTAATGTTTAAAGAAAAAAATGTCAACGCAAAAAATATATCGGTTAAATATAGTTAATGGGACAAAGGGAACACCCTTAAATCCTTAGGTTAGAAGTTGTAGAAAAATGGGGTTAGAGACATATAGAATAATTTATGTCGTACATTTTTAGGGTTTTCTTTAAAGAATTGTCTAAGCGTAAAAGTGAATATATGTTTAATGTTGTTGTGTTCTAATAGGAAGTGCCAAACATCTGTAGAGTGAAAAAAGAGTCTGACATTAACATCATTACTCATTATGTTTATAGGAGGAACCACTTGCTTGTGGCTATTCCCATTGGAATAAAGGTCCAAAATCTTAATTTCAACACATCTTAATGTTCAACAAAAAACATGTTAACCCAAACAATATATTTGTTAAACATAGTTAATGGGATAAAGAGAACACCCTTGAATCCTTAGGTTAGAAGTTGCAGAAGATTGGGGTTGGAGACATATAGAATATATTTATGCCATATCTTTTTTAAGGTTTGCTTTAAAGAATTGTCTAAGCATAAAAGTGCATATATGTTTGATGGTCTTGTGTTCTAATGGGAAGTGTCAAACATTTGTGGAGTGCAAAAAGAGTTTGACATCGACATCATTACTCATTATGTTTATAGAGGAACCACTTGCTCGCGGCTATTTCCATTGGCATAAAGGTCATAGTATACTAAATATTATACTTTATGGGCCACATCTCTTAACCAATGTGGGATTATATTTAGTACAGAGAGATATTTATATCATAAGAAAAATTCAAAAATGCAAAGAAGGAGAGGCAAAGGGGGGAAATATTGACACCACAACCAATTAACCATTATGTTGCTAAGAGATGCAACTTGTACCTTTAATGGAAAAATGATCATGGTATATCAAATCTTATATGTTAGTGTGAACTATATTTATCTATCAATACAAAAATTAGTTTTTTGTATTGAAAAATATTTATATCGTAAGAACAAGTTCAAAATGCACATATTTTAAGTTTATATAACTTAATACTATATTTTTAATGTGTATTAAAAAGATAAAATAACATAACGCTAATAATGATGGTTTAATGTTTCATTAACAAAACTAAATAACAAAAATTACTTTAAAAAATAAACTTCGTATCATAAATAAATAAAAAATAGAGAAGAGAAAAGAGAGAATTTTTTTAGGATAATAGAGAAGAAAGGAGATTTTTTATAACATAAAATGAAAAATTTTTAAAGTTAAAAATATTGGGTAAAGAA
The DNA here is from genome assembly GCA_000404065.3 of Pinus taeda. Classification (NCBI taxonomy): domain Eukaryota; kingdom Viridiplantae; phylum Streptophyta; class Pinopsida; order Pinales; family Pinaceae; genus Pinus; species Pinus taeda. The sequence goes on along the minus strand of APFE030317775.1, from coordinate 17,631 downwards.
AATACTTCAAATTTAGGTTCCAACTTTAATTCATTTGTTTAATAACAGAAAATTACATGTTAATTATGATAAACTTTATTTGTTTAGTAACATAAAATTATATATCAATTATGATAAGCTATAAAATTAATGATAAATTTCTTGTTAGATAAAGTTTAGTATTTTGTCTTTATGTTCTTACTTTTTAACTTATTTGTTTAATAACATAAAATTACATGTTAATTATGAAAAACCTTATTTGTTTAGTAACATAAAATTATATATTAGGTATGATAAGCTATATAATCAATGATTAATTTCTTGTTGGATAAAGTTTAGTATTTTGTCTTCTAGTGGTTAGCTTAATTAGTGATGGCTGTGATATGAAGTCTTATGTAAATATTGTAGTTTAAGGTTTAAATCTCCCAATTAACTTTGTAAGAAATGCATGAAGGGCATCTGAATTCACCTAAAAACTATAATAATACCTAGAAATTATAATGGTAATTGTGGAAATAAACCTCATGTCATATTAATATGAATCAATTACCAATTCCTTTATATAACAACCAACAAAATTCAAAGTATCTTCCATCATAAGTTTGGCCAATAAGTAATATATAGTTTTATGATTTCCAAGGTATCTCATATTATTTAGAAACAATAAAAATATCATTATAATCGAAAGCGTCAAAATTATTCTGTTTGAACCATCCTTAAAAAGCATAACTAAAATTTTCCCATAAATATTAATGTAAAAGCTAAAAGGCACAAAAAAATCTTTTAAAATGAGTAGAGGAGGTGACTTTTTTGTTGGCATTATTTTGATGAAATTCAGCTGGAATCTATATTATAGTTGTTAAGCTGTGGGTGCTTTATTCATTTTTGATGGTGTGAATCCATTTCTACTATACAAAAATGATTCAAAATTGGATTATATATATATTGATGGTGTTGAATCCATTTCTACCTACAAAAATAATTCAATATGAAAGTTCTTGAAAAAATTCACAAAATTTTGATAAGAAATTAGCCCTTCGGTCAAAATTATCACCACATTGTATCTAATGAATATGTCAAGAAAGAAATGCCCTTCATACTACCTACATGAGCGAATAGCAAAATGAACACATGAGAACCAAAAATGCAACGATGGAAGATGGTACGGAATCGACCAGACAAGTTTGCATGACATTGTTGAGACAAAGAAGCTTATAGTCTCCTATGTTTGCATTTATACACATCGTTGGTTGTGGGTTACTCACTAATCATTAGAACTCTATACTAACAACATAAATCATGAGGAATTTCTTGCTTTTTTGCTAGCAAAGTCTTATAATATACTGCGATTCTGAGATATATGTTTAGAGAGGAATGATAAATAGGAGGGAAAGAAAAGAACGTTAAAAATATGAATATATAGGTGTTATCTAAACTATATCTTTCATGTGAATCGACTTGCGATTTTTAATCTCCTAAGAATTGATCCATTTCAATCTAACAACGAGCCTCAAAAATCTAAACTCTAAAATTGTTTTAAATCCAATACAAGTAGAAACAAACATTGTGGTAATGACAGGTAAATTAAAACTCTCAGTGTTTCTGTGACTGATGAATCCTCTATCCTAGTGACTTGCCAATATGGTTTTATGAAACAAACCAGTGTTACTTAGATGTTTTCCCAAATTTCAAAGCAAATTCGCTTGAGAATATAATCATCTGAATGTATTTGGTCTGGTTTAAATAGTATATGCTTATTGAATGGCATTGATGTCTAATCCCTTTAACCAAACAACTAATTCCACATGTCCCTTCAATGTATGCAGTTTTCTCAACCTACACAAGTACTATTAGCATCAACATGTTTTTCCACCCCCCGACAAAATGGTCAAGTGAAGCAAAACTCAAAGTTTTTAGATGAATAACTTGAGTATACTTTCTTGCATGAAGCAAATGGAAGGGATCACTCATGTGCAGTATTTTAAAACAATGGTTCTTTCCCAACGTTGTTTCCAAAATACAAAAAAAAAAAATTATCATATAATTGATTATGTATGAGGATTGATTTTTTGTTTTAACTGATCATAAAAAATTTGCAAATATTAAAAATAGGTTTTTCTTGCTTTAGATCATTGGTGAAATGGAATTGAATGCAAGCCATGTAGATTTTCCAAAATAATAAAACTTGTGAAAAAACACAGAGAACACACTTTTTGCTCAAGGCATGGTATTTGGAACCTTAAAATCATTTTCAAAATGCAAAGATTCAAATCAATTTGGTTTTTCTCATGAAATAGGATTAGGGCAATAACATAGACTCTGAAAGAATTATGCATTTCCATTATTTGTTACCTTTCAAATTTTGCATGTCTTCTGGCTTGCTCTGCAATCATGGATGAATGCCCTGTAGAAGTGTAGGCATCAAGAGAAATCAGACCATGTAAAGTTCTCTGAGCAAATGCCCATTTGGCTTCTATGTCCTCTCTTCTGTAATCATTCTTTGTTGTGAAAGTCGTCTACATGATGTCATTGTTACCAAAATGAGCCTTTGCAAGAGAAGAATATATGCTCCAGGGAAACGTTTCTGACACATAACAAAACATAATACCTATGAAGTGTGGAGAATGCCTGAAACTGACCTTCCTCTCAAAGAGAAATTCCCAAGCTTGTCCACTAAGAGTGTAACACACTGCAAACTTGATTATATCTAAACTTTAAAGTAACATACAATACCACACTATAAAGCTAGATCACTCTAGCCCATCCCCATCCGATGCCTTTTATGGAAGAAAATCCCTAGTGTGCATATAATGCTATCAACGTTGCAATCTAAAATTAAGATATTTAAACATGAAATTTGCACAGAGAGATAATACTAAGCTTGAGAGAAGGAACAATTAAAAGGAAGTTACTGAAATAATATTTGATCTGAATCCTCCTAAATGTTTAATGAATTTTTTTAAATGGACACTCATATTGTATCAGTGAAAAAGTTACCAAGCACATGTTCTAAAGTTTCAATTTTCAAATGACAAGCTTACTCATAATTACTAGACTCTGCTTGGAAAACTAACTGGAAAGATAAAATAATCACGAAAAATCTTGGCAATAAAATCATGAAAAAATGAGCAAATGGTACCCTTTTATGGGAAATATAGTTTACCAGCCAAGTCAAGCTTGCTAACCATGAAATTGGCTGAGCCCTAACAGGAGAAAAAAGTTTGACTTCCAATCTGAGTCAAACTCACAATTTAGTAAGTCAAACTCTCAATTCTTGTTTCACTGAACCTAGACTTTGGCAATTGTGTTATCTTTTTAATGACATCACATTACGAACAATATTGTGCTCCAAAAAGAAGAGATGAATCACTCAGACTATGTCTTCTTCAATGAGGTTATTTGACTAAATCAATTTTCCCAACTATATCATATCTAAAAACAGATACCAAATTATCGAGCCAATTTTGGCAATGTAGTGTAAAATGTTGGGTACTCATCTCCAATTCCACATTGATCATCATCAAATTGCCAGGGGAAAATAATTGGTGAATAAGTCAAGAGCATATTCCTTGCATTGTCTGGTCAAACATCAACCCAACAATTGGACTTGATAACAAGGATGACCTCACCCTGTTTCCCAGTCCTCACTACACGAAAGAAGTATTACGATGATACACACAAGCTTCAGTAGATGTTTGTTAGCTCTAGACTTGAGTTACTCCATTGCTTTCATAACAAAAGACTGAATACTGAATACAAGATAAATTTATGTACATCCATAGCTCTCTCCTACAATGTAAAAGTATCTATTTTTATATTGAGGGAAACATGACTCCATACACGGTAGACATTGGATGTTAGGGGATGCAAGAATCTCAAGAGCATACCATGGTTGGGCCAGCTCACAAAGCTCCAAGCACTTGATGTTAATGGATGTCGTGAAATACAAACACTGTTAGGCCCCATATACTACTAGTGTAACCCCTTATTGTTATTAGTACAACCCCCTTATTATATTGTTGTACCCATGCAGTCCCCATATTGTTATTATTGTGCCCCATAGAAGCCCACTATTGTTATTATTGTGCCCTTACATTATTATTGTTATGTTGGTTCTGATTATATTATGACACCTTAGACTCCTATATATAGAAAGGAGGCCTTGTCATTTGTATCATCCAAGAATTGTTTTTTGTGTAATGTAAAGGAGGTTTCCCCCTCGAAGAGGCTTATTTATAAGGCATTGATCTATCTTTTCTATCTTTTTGTGAGCTGGTTTCATAACATTTGGTATCAGAGCTTTGGATTATATGGTTTCTTTGTTCCAAATATGTCATCGTGGAATTTTCACTATAACATGTTTTCTTCGACGTTTCATAAGCTAAAAAAAACCCATTTGAGAGGAAATCTCACTAAACCTCGGGTCCAAATTTCAGATCTTGTCTCACTATATTTTTGGTGATATGAGCTGAGGAAGTTATGGTTTTTGCAAGCTCTAGAATTTCATCTAAAACAGGTCATTGTGGAAGTTTCACTATAACGTGTTCGCTACAAAGTTTCAGAAGCTAAAAAAAAGCCATTTGAGACGAAATCAGTCTAAAACTTGGCTCTGAATTTCAGACCCTGCCTCGCTATCTTTTAGGAGATATAATTTGAGGAAGTTAGGGTTTTGCAGACCCCCAAATTACATTCCAAACAGGTCGCCTTGCGAAAATCGTCATAACTTTTGTTCTGAGCATCATACTGAAATTTCGCAAGAAGTTTCAGAAAGAGGACTACCTGTAGTTTTCTGTATATCAGTTTTAGGTACTAAGGTCGAAATAATGAGATGTAGCATGTTGTACAAGCTCACTCAACTGAACCAGTCTATAATCACGTCACCGTGGGAGATTTGGCATAACTCTTTCTTGGATAATCAAATTTCAATCAGACTTGCATGATTAGAAAGAGAATTCATAGAGCTACCGCATGAAGAAATTTTAGAACTTGGAGATATGAAATTACAGAGTTACAGTCGTTTCAAGATCGAGCTCCTAAAATCAAGAAAAATCAAGATGAGAAAGTTTGGTGGAAAGGATCTAGTAAATTGGTATTACATATGGAGAAATATTTTGATCTACATGGTGTACCACTCTTACAAAAGGTATGTATTGCATCTTCATATTTAGAACAATATCAATTTTTATAGTATAAAGGGCTTTGTTTTCGTAAACCACTTGTTACATGGTCAATTTTCATGCAGGAAATTATATCACATTATGAGGATACAAAGAGCAACACCTTCTTTAGAGAAACACCACAACAATTGGAAGAAAAAAGATAAAAATGGCTTTGTTACAATGTGGAAAGAAAAGTTAAGGCAACAAGAAAGTCTACCCCTCACAACTACAAAAATGGAAGTGTTACTTCTCCTAGCCTTCCACAACCTACAAGGGTTACACCACAACAATTGGAAGAAAAAACATAAAAAGGGCTTTGTTACAATTGTGATAAAAAAATACATTAAAGGTCATAAGTGTTCTGAGAAGAAATTACTTTACATTGGTTGTGGAGAGGAGGAAGAAAATGATCAAGAAACGTCCAAAGAAGAGTATATACACCAGGAACCAACCCCAGAGAAAGAAGAAATGAATCTAACCACATCTTGTAAAGCATTCGAAATAATTACTACTCCTCAAACTCTTAAGATAGAAGGACATATCAAGAAGAAAAAGGTTCAAAAAGTGAAAGATCACATCAAGAAAGAAGAAATGAATCCAATCATATCTTGTAATGCATTGGCCGGAATTACCACTCCTCAAACTATCAAGATAGAAGGACATGTCAAGAAGAAAAATGTTCAAGAAGTGAAAGATCACCAAAGCATCAAGAAATGAATCCGACCATATCTTGTAAAGCATTGGAAGAAATTACCACTCCTCAAACTCTCAAGATAGAAGGACATATCA
>APFE030317771.1:27436-47005 GCA_000404065.3 Pinus taeda | reverse complement strand
GACCTAATGCCTAGTGACCAAATTTTGCTTGAAAACTCTTTGAAATGACAAAATTTGACCTTAACACTCTGAAACCACTTTGTAAGAGCATATTTGATCACTGGAGGAAGGCTAAAAAGACTAACACTAACACACCCTGTGGGAGCCCGATCGTGTTGGTACAAAAGGAGGATGGGACTTGGAGACTCTGTATTGACTATCGGGCGCTGAACAAGATCACTGTCCATAATAGGTACCCGATCCCATGGATTGATGACCTCCTGGACAAACTGAAGGGGGGAAAATATTTTAGCAAGATCGATTTGAAGTCAGGATATCACCAGGTATCAATCGAACCCTCCGATGTGTGGAAGACTTCCTTCAAAGCCAAGGAGGGCCTTTTCGAATGGTTGGTTATGCCTTTCGGATTGACGAATACTCCTGCAACCTTCATAAGGCTAATGGATGACATCTTGTGGCCATTAACCAACTCATTTGTAGTGGTATACTTGGATGGCATCCTGATCTTCAGCCAGAGTTGGGAAGTGCACCTCCACCACATCTGATAGGTTCTCCATACACTACGGCAACACAGATCATGTGCCAATTTGGAGAAATACACTTTTGGCATGACCCAGGTTCAATATCTGGGATACATTATTGATGAACGGGGGGTGCATGTGGATCCAGCCAAGATCCAAGTCATTCAAGATTGGCCATCTCCACCCACTCTGACAGAGATTCGCATCTTTCTAGGTCTTGCCAATTTCTACCGCAGGTTCGTGTTGGGATTTTCTCATATCACTTGGCACTTGAGTCAAGTCACTAGGGGAGGAGTGAAAGCAAAATTCTTTTGGTCTGAATCTCAACATAAGGCATTCACAGAGTTGAAATATGCCTCTGCTCGGCACCAATGCTCGCATTACCAGACTTGCAACAACCATTGGAGGTCAAGACAGATGCCTCTGACTATGCTATTGGAGAAGTCCTTACTCAACACGGGCATCCAGTGCCATATCACAGTGAGACACTTTCAGACACAATCCAAAAGTATCCCACTTATGATAAAGAGATGTATTCCATTGTGCAAGCCTTTTGACAATGGAAGCATTACATTTTGGAGAAGGAAACGGTCATCCACACAGACCACTGACCACTGCAGTTCATACAGACCCAAGGGAAATTGCAGAATGATTGCCATCAGAAGTGGTCCACATACCTGCAACAATTCCATTTGAATATCAAGTATAAGGAGGGCAGCACCAATAATGTTGCAGATTGCCTCAGTTGACCACCAATCATGGTGTTAACCACTGTGTTCAACTCTTGTGGGCATGACACTTCTGATTGGCCACTTCTCTACAAAAATGACCCAAAATTCAACCACACATACCGGACACTCTTGGAGAGTTAGCATGTTCTAGATTTTCACCTCCAAGATGCCATGTTATGCCACCTGGGTCACCTTTGTGTTCCTTCAAGTGAGCGTTCCAAGATGATTTGGTAAGCACACTACAGTCAGGCTGCTGGGCATTTCGGGGCTCAGTAAACGGTGGCAGTACTACAGAAGTATTTCTATTGGCCGAATCTTCGACAGAATGTCGAGAAGTACATCAGAACATGCATTGTCTGTGCCATTGCCAAACTGACCATCAAGAAGCAAGGCCTTTATACCCCGTTGCCTTCCCCTAGTCGACCTTGGGAATCCATCTCCATGGATTACATGTCGAGCCTTCCTTCTACTAAGCATGGAAACGACTGTGTTTTTGTGTTCATTGATAGGTTCTCAAAGATGGCCATTATAGCGGCCCGCAAGACGAATATCACAGCAGAAGCCACTGCTAAACTCTTCTTTGAACGAGAGTTGGTACACTTTGGGATCCCATAGTTTATCATCTCAGATTAGGGATCGCAGGTTCCTCAGTACAATTTGTTCCAGTCTTTGGTCGATGCTGGACACCAAACTCACTAAGTCCACAGCCTTCCATCCTCAAACTGATGGCCAGACAGAGGTTGTCAACAGGATGATCGTACACATTCTGCGCATGTACAACTCAAAGCATCCACACACATGGTATGAGAGCCTCCCCTATGTTTAGCATAGCTACAACCAGGCTCTCCATAGCTCGATTGACCACAGCCCTTTCCAGGTGGGCTTGGGATTCTAGCCACTGTGCCCCATTAATGTGGCCATGCCATTTGCATCTACTCACGCAGATTCTACTCATGTCCAGTCTGAAACAAATAAGGCAAACAACTTCCTTGAGCACATCCAACATATTCGCCAGTAGGTCCACGACATTCTGGAGAAATCAAATTCCAAGTACAAGCAGTGACATGATCAACATCGGGTGCCACACAAGTTTCACGTGGGCAAAAAAGTCTAGTTGCATTTGCAAAAGGAATGCCTTACCGGAGCCTATCAGAAACTCAAACCACTCTGATATGGTCCTTACACCATTACCAAGGTTGTGGGAGACAATGCATTTGAGCTCAGTATTCCCCCATTCCTTGGTCTGCACCCAGTGTTCAATGTGGACCGTCTTCGGCCATACTTTCCACCATTACTAGACACATCTGACATTGTAGAACAGCTCACACCCATAAAGTTAAATCCAGATTGCATGGAACAAGTTGAAAGTGATCAGATCATGGACACACAGATCAAGCACACTTTCCAGCAGAATATCCAACTGTATCGAGTTGCCAAAGCAGGCCAACTCCTTCACCAGGGCAAGTGGCTCACCAGGGACCAAGTTCAGCAGAAGTTTCCTCATCTCATGGATGAACTCAATTCAATGGGGACCATTGCTTCCTAAGGGGGGGGGTGATCCAAGTGGATATTGGTGGCCACCCACCAAGTCCACTTGGACCCCCACCATTGTTTCTTTCAGCTTTTCAGTTTCCTTAATTGTAGCACAGTTTATTATTTTTAGCAGTTTTTCGGGTTCTGAACTTCCAAAGCCGTTATGAAGCCCTAAACAACGTTTTTTGGGAAAACTGGGAGCAACATGGGTCCATGGACCTATGTATCTTTTCCTAAAGTTGTAGTTCTTGAATAGATCTTTAACAAGATATTGTGCATGTCAAATGGAGATCATATGCCAAAGTTACGACCCTGGGAAGTTGATGTACCAATTTACCTAAACAGGGCCCACAGTTTGACGTTTCACCATCTAGGGTTAGGTTTTTGGATGTTTAGGGTTTTCCATTATTTCTCAACAATAAATAGGCCTTCGAGCCTCATTGTAACACAGTTCAGAGGCATGTAGCCGCCACATCTCTTCTTAGAGATAAGCTACCATCGCTCTAGATAGTTTATTTCCATTTCTGTTTGTAAGCATGTTTCAGTATTTTACAGTAATGAAATGAAGTATTATTTCTGTTGCATATCTATATGTATGGTTATATCTGTAATTTGTTGCATTCCTGTTTAAATCTAGATCAATGACTCTTCACAAACTCTATGACTGTTACATTCACTCTTGACACTTGACTTACACTTGACATAACTCAACATTATAATTCACATGTACCCATGTGAACAATGGCTTAAACAAGCCAAACTAGACAGCACTCTGACTTAGACAACTATAGAAGTCCAACAACTTGACATCCTCATGTTGATCAATAGTAATGTATAGGTGCAAAGATTGGCAGTCTCTCATAGTCTCTGTGTGTTCCGATGTGACATCCGTTTGGAACCTGAACCTTGCCTCCATCGCATCTGGGTACACTGCTTGGGCTCCCTTGTCCAACTCATCTGAAAGTATGCACATCATTGTCCTCAATGTGGTTGGACTAGCAACATACTTGCACATGGTGTCTGCACTGATAGGAAAATCTAGACCGGTGGCGACACGCATTAACTCGTCAAAGTACGAGTCAAGCTCCTGTTGGACCTGCTTCTTAGTCTTCGCTTGGGTGAGAGTCCAAAGTGATGGAATCCCCTGTGTGTGCACCACAACCTCCATGCTCTTGACTACTCATGCATGGGAAGCATGTATGCCAGTGATGAGTTGCAGTAGGTCCTCCTAGTTCCTGATCTGACTCTGGATATGTGCTTGTAGCTCAACCACATCGACCCTCACCATCTTGGGCAAATGAAGCAAGGCTCCCTTGTACTTCATTGTTCGTGCCTGCATGGTGTCAACGGAAGCATGTATGTTCTTCAAGATGCAAGCTCTTCTCACACATCGATGCTTCCATCCGTGAAGATGAATGACTACTTAATGCACGGTACCGAACTTGAAGTACAATGCTCGCATGACTCTCTCCAAGGACAATACTTCATCTAGTATTGCCTTCTTCAGTTCTTCTCAGGCAGACATTGTCACCACGTCCCCTCCCTGCTTGGCTACCTGTATTTCCTTCTCCATTCACTCATTCTCAACTATGAGGAAGTGAATAATGGAGCTAGTGGCTTCGACATACACTCTAGTTGCATCGGCCAAAGCAGTTGGGTCCTTGTGCACATCGATCACGATCACTTGTTCTTCAACTTGCATAGGGGATGTTCAGTCCTCCGGAGTTGGTACTTTGTCAAGCTACACAACTCTATGTTGAGATTCATCAAAAGAGTTGTTGCGCATCTCTACTTGCTGACCACCAAGGATCTAAGTGCCTCCTTGGTCATTTTAGACTTGCTCATCATCTGGATGCATTGAAGCAGGCGAGTTGACCTCTCTGTGGTGAGGCATGAGGTGAGTGTCTTGTTCCAATTCCAACCACTCCATGTCTACATCCAACTGTTCAAGAGCCTATTCTATCTCATGAGCAAAGTCTTTCCCCTATGAGGGCTCACCCTATTCACCTAATGCCAGTTGTTCAAAAGAATCAACTACTTGTATGGACGTTCTTGTGTTTGTTTGCATGTGATGTGCCCCTACTGAATCTGTTGATGTTGCGCTTCCTTCTCATGTTGGCACAACTCTTGTTCTTTTTGGAGTTGCTCTCTCAACTCGTGCAACTCTTTCTTTGCTTCTCCCATTTTCTTCTTCTCCCTCTACCTTCACGTGATACGCATGTCACATTGCTGCCTCTTTGCCTGAATCACCTTAGCTGCTTGTTCTACAAGTGGATCTGCTCGAAACTTGCAGCTTTGTTCCTCCTCCATGTGGTCGACAATCTTTTTCTTCCCTTTGTCGTGCGCATCTATGCTTGGCTCCGTTGTTTGTGATGCTACTGCTATTGCTAGTGTTATCCATGATGCTGCTTCACGCTACTGTGCTAACCACTCTATGGTGAAACCAACCTGTTCATTGGTTCTGAAGGAATTGAAGCAATACCTCCATGAGTCCTCCTCAGCCCAATGACATGCCCCATGGATCCAATTGAACTGAACTCTCATGCAGTGATCCTTAACAATGCAATGTGGGTCATACGAGATGAAGCTTTGGAGGTCGAATGGGTACTTCTTCATCTATTCAACTTCGACATTCACTTCCTTGATGCTCTGGATCTTGTATAACCCAATCCACAACAAAAGAGTAGGACAAGGTTCCTCCTTCTTCCACTACAGCCTAGTTGTTAATCCTGTTGAGATATGATACATTACTTCCTACATGCAAAGCACGTCCAAAGAAAACTTTGGCAGAACATGTGGAAGCTTATCTACATTGAGCACTCTGATGAATGTGCCATCCGGTGAGGCATACCAATCCTCAATGCCTAATAACGCCTTCATCACTTCTTCTCACATGCAGGGTGGATCTTGTTCAAATATCAACCTGTACACTAGGGTGACAAGATGGTCGGACAGTCGTATGATCAATCCTCTGAAGCTGCACTCAAACAATAACTTGAAATATGTTCTCACATCAGTCTCCGCCGGTGACCATGCCCATTCTAAGCCCATAAATTTATGTCGGGCACATACTACATCTAGAATGTAGGCATACATGTGAATCTCTACATGCATGCCTTCGGGTGACTATCGAGCCTTCGTGACTTTCTCCTTCAGTTGATGAGCCAGTATGCCAGACCAATTGCATGGTCTTCCTTCTCTAGCTAGTTGGTCCACCGTGACCACCCAACTCTAAGGGAAGGTCTCAGTGCTCTCTTGGCCACTCAGTTGACATGCGAATATGACCAAGTATTGTTATGCCTTCCTCAATATCTTCGTCTTATAGATCTGATTAGGGGTCATCTTGAAACGAGCTATCTCCTTTACCCAATCCTTCATAATGTCTCTTAAGTGTCCTCTAATGTTAGGCAAGCTGAATGGAGGAGTCATGACAGTCATGGGATCGTTCATCTGATACATCTCATCATAGTCTCGTGCCTAGAAGGTTACAATATTTGTCCCACTAACACTACTCAAGGTCAATGTCTCGAGGTTAGTGTGAGAGACAATCTAGTGAATCATATCCACACATGGGAACCCGTGGTATCTGCATGCAATCTGGTACAAGCTGGACTTATGAAAGTTCACATACACCTGACGATCTTCAAGGTCTTCCTGAAAAGTACCTGCAAATGTTTCATTCACCTCTTGCCACTTCAGTTTGATGTCCTTGTCTAGATACAACTTCGTATCTTCATATATCGGCATGCTAGAGGACACATGTTCAACTGTTGTTCCAACTGCAACACCATCAATGTGCTAGGATCCTTCTCTCTTGGAAGCCATCGAGACAGATGAACACCTGAAAGATCTGGAAACAAGCAACATGCATGGCAAGAAATATGTTAGTGAAAACATAACAAATCCGAGGAAGGACATAGCACATACATGGGGAAATGATGAGAAAGATTGCACAAATTTCACTGGGAGGCTGAGTGACTGGCTGCCAGAACTATGGAAAAGGTAGTCTAGATAGACTGGGAGGCTAGACTAACTGCTCGATCTGCGAAATGCACAATCCAGTTGGGCATTTGGCTACTGGGATTGTACAATGCGCGATTCTAGCTGGGAAAGATTGTTGGCCCAGGGACAGATTTGTGAAAATTTTTAGGCCAAGCAGCCACCGACCTCCATAAATGCGCAAGTCAGTCCATGAGGCCAGTGTTGGGCCAAAATGTGCAAATCTGGAGAGGATGGTGATCTTTCCTTCTCCAAATTGTGTAATGCAGCCTTGGTGAAGGCAGAGACCGGGCCAAGGTTGGCCTGACTCGCTGACGAGCAACTGAAAGCAAGTAAGTTGATGAAATGCATGGCGACACTAAGTGATAGCAGAAGTGATAAACAGTGCATGCAAAACATGAATGGAAGATTGAGCAAACAGATCAACATGCATGTGGGTGAGGTCGTTCGCCAATTGGGCGAAAGTCCGTGCAAAACAGCTTCATGCATGCAACAGCAGTGAGATAGTAATGAAAATTGAAACAGATCTAGGACAATCTAGAATATATGTAAATGACAGAATGCGTTTAAAGAAATCAAGCAAACAACACTCACACAAGCGAATACACAAAAAGTGACATAAATGCTGAAAAAGACAAGTTGAGGCCACTTACCCGTGAATAGTTGAGTTGGATGCGTCAAAGAGTCCTGATGTGTTGTGGGATGTCAGAGCTCGAAGATCAATGTGAATGAATGAGCTTTGATGTGTTCAATGAATAAGTTTGTCCTTACGATGCGCATGCCACAAATATAGGAAAAAGCGACACTTGGAGGGAAACTTCTAAAACAACTTTGCATGTAACCTCTGGCTGCTAAAAATAGCTCTCTAAATCATGGGATGCCTTTTTCATGTTGTCTCTTTCTATTCCAGAAAGATCAAGTCATGCATGCATGCAAGTCAAGTTTCCTCGGTCCTGGGTGGAACTAGTCAACCAGACCATCCATGCATGCCAATGCTCAACTGCTTGGGACAAATGTGCATTCCTAACTGTAAGTTGGGTTGATTTCCCAAGAGGATTGTGCAATTTATGGGCCCAACAGCTGGCTGCTACCAAGATTTGCGCAAAACCTAGGCTGAACATCCTTCTATTGTGAAAAATTGCGCAAACCGTGCTGGAAGGGTTAGCTAGCAGAATTGCGCAATCCTGGAGCCCAGCAAGCTGTCAGAGAAGATTGTATAATTGCTGGGGGGAAGGTTGGTTTCCCTCTAGGAATGTGCAATTTTCAAGGGGAAGCTGCTCAACCTGCAGCTGGACCAACTCCGAGTAAGAAACCTGTGAGGGGAATGGATCCACTGTGATCGACAAGCTGTCTTTGTGCGAGGAAAACACTGAAGCTTGAGTACTTGACAAAGAAAAAAAAAAGTGTTGTGTAAAGTTGGTAGGGAGGCTCCAAAATAGGCTAAGGCAAAATTTTGGAGGGTGGTTATAGCCGCTACAACACAAGGCCAAATTGAATGGTTCAACTTGGAGAGTATTTTTTTACGTATAGGTAACATTAATACAATTAATTTTTTATTTATTTCACATATATATTTATTTTGTTCCAGAATACTCCAAATTGCATGTATTTCATAGGATAAAAGTTAAGGTTTGTGTTCCTCAAGATTTCTATCAAGATTGGATAATAAGCTATAAGTTTTAATAATATCATGAAAAAAGATGGACATATCACAAAATGCAATTATATTTGTAACCACTCCTCCCACATTTACCCATTTTAACTGGTTTGCCAAGGTAAACATGAGATGAGAGCTATTATGACATGACCTGGCCTCCTAGATCCATTTAAGGAATTGGGGTCAACTACTAACGACAAACTGAAAACTCACAACATCCCACAGGGGCTACAAATCACTTAGAGGCTAAAAAACCACCCCATGTGGAAATACCCTAAGTTGGACCCCCTTTTCTCACACTTTAACCCCCAACCACATGTATGACAAGGCTTCCAACCGCATGCATAATATTTTTTGGGTGTGGTTGTGGCCCAAACTCTTTAGTTTCGAGCATGTCGTCCCAGGATCAATGCCACCTTTTCAGGACTACCTTCGGACCACTACCCAGAATTGTCTGATACTTTCCACGATCATGTCTAGCATGGAAACAAATTTAAACATTCAATATCAACTCAAAACTTGACCTGGACTGACCATAACATACTATGCATTTCATTAAACACATGGAAAACATATAAGCTACAGGTCATGAATAAATATATGATTATAAAATTCTGAGATTCATCTGAAATTCACCGAGAAGGTCCTATGCCCTCTCCACATAGCTTCAATAACACTTATTAGTCCATACATTCATCAACTAATCATTAGCTAAACAATTCATGACATGAGCCATAGAAGATACACATCATATAAACAACATATACCCAAAAAATAACCAACATATAAACTATGGAAACCTAGCCATAATATCACCAACATATTACCATCATTTATACATGAATTAAAATAGAAGAATAGCTCTTATTAACATATGAAATTCCAACAAATTTAGGGACTTCCACGTACACCCCAACCATAGATTAGGATGAACCAAATCTCTCTTTCATCCAATCACCACTACACCATATTCTCAGTGTGAATGTGGGATCTCATGGAATAAACCAAACAAAACCAAGCTAGGGCTTCTAAAGGTCAAACCACCTCAATACTCAACCAATGATTCCACCTCACGATCATACATCACTAACACCAACAAGATCAGTCCCTACCCAAGTTTTCCAGGGCTCCAGGAACTAGTAACTCAACCCATAGCCTTGCAAGGCTCCAAAGCATTTGTGCAACCCAGCTCCAGAACTAGTAACTCAAACCACCAAGGGCTCTAGAGGATTTTTTTAACCTACACTCTAGGACTAGTAACTCAACCCAAGTTGTTCCAGGGCTTCTAGAGTGTTTGTTCCAACCCACAGCCATAAGGAATTATGAGCACCAACCACTGTCAATCCAAGTAATCCTCCATGTCAATGAAAGTACATAACCAAAAAACCACATGCATATACCAAGCATCCATAAATTAGCAAGGAAATCATACATGCAACCTGTTACCTACAAAGCAATCCAAATATAGCTACTGATCCACTTGTTCCCTTACGCTTTCCCTCTTTCCTTTGCCTCCTTTCTCCAAATCTAAAGTATGCCAAAATGGTCCAAGAGTGCTCGAAGAAAACTCTAAGTGTGCAATAATATGAGAAAATGAGAGAATAGAGAAAGAGTTCCACCATAGAGATGTCAAAAGTTGTGAACTAATCCTCATAAGAATTTTTATCATTGAGGCCACCATTTTCTACATTTTCCTCTATTTTTCCTTCAATTTTCCTCACATGCAAATTTGTGACCCTTCACCTCCCTTTTCTCCTTTTTTCATTATTTCATAAATAAAATGCCAATTATTTCCACCTGGTCATTGCCAATTTCCATAGCCATAAATTAATCACTAGTGATCCCCATCACTATGTTTTACCCAACATTTAGCTTGGAATACGTGTCCCATGACCTTGGTTATTATTTTTATTTACATAGGAAATCAACTAGGGGTTGTTACAATATCAAATTTTTCTAAGTTAATTCAAAAATTGAGTACCTGACGTCTTGCGCCATCCATTGTGTCATCATTTGATATGACACAATTTGTTTCCATGGCCTCATCTCGCTCCTGTAATACACAACATAGTCAATAATGTTTAGTACACTAATTATATCATTTCAATGAATATGTTATCCAACACAAAACTTCACTTTAGTCATATATTTGACATATTGATATCATGCTAATTTGGAGTTGAAAAACAAAACGAAAGTTATATCCCTAGATATATACATCAAGCCAAAATTTCGATAAGAAAAGTGTCCAACATCACAATCCAACATGGCCACCCTAATCTTCAAACATTTCCCTTGATCATAGAATCACATTTAATCACCATTCTTGTGCATTTTCAACCAATAAGCTTTACCTAAAATGCCTTACGAAATATATATATATATATATATATATATTGACTTTCTCTCCTCTATGTTATAGTATTTGTGAATTCATAAAGACCTTCCTCCTTTGGTCAAGGTTGATTTGTTTTCTTACCTGTATTGTATCTACAAATTCCATTTTCATATCTTCTTTGACCCACTTTCCCCTCTATGATTAGTAGTTATACGTCGTCCACGTCTTATGTCCATGGCCTTCTCTAGATCCTGTAATACACAACAATGACAGTAATTTTTAGTACACCAATCAAATGCAATTATTAGTAATGAAAGCAATAAATGTAGGGGAAAAATTATTGGTAGACTACATTTTGAATAGAGTATAATTTGTCCTTATAACATAAGTATCAATCGAGATTAGCATTTTTCCCCATGTAATACACTTTACCACTAGTGTGTATATCAATTTTGTGTCATTCCTCATTTATAACTTAGTTTATGCAATCATTTTAGAGCTACTTAAATTACTCATGCTAGTGAATGTAGTGGATTATTGAAATTATTGATATTCTATTGAATGAATTTTATTTGAGAATAATGTTATATTATTGTAACATTTCTATGTCTACTTTTTGATGGAAAAATATGACTTAATGGCACTAGAATAGGCACCATTTGGGTCGATTTTTACACCTCAACATGATCACATTGTTTGATTTGAGTCAGTGATGGGCGAATCGAAATTTTCAATGATGGGCGAGCCGAAATTTTAACATTATCATGGGCCAAAACTTCAAAATTAAATACCCATCAACTATTAAACTAAAAAAAAAACAGACTATTTCTTTCTCCTTTGAAAAAAAAAAAATCATTGTTGATAGATGTGGACCCAGAAAGAAAATAAATGGCTCCTCTACTCCTACCTAGGTCTCGATTCAGGAGCTTCAAAGTCCACCCGCTCTGTTGTAGATGGATGGTTTTGATATTGCCTTATTTTTCTTGGATTCATGGCAGTAGTTTGAACGCGGCAAAAAAAATGACGGATTTTGATTATCTTTAGTGGATTTTAAAGGATCTTAAGGATTCAGAAGAAGCTTACACAATATTTTTATTTTTCTCCCTTTTTGGTCCACAAATTGGAGCTATAGAGTAAGGCATTGTCGGTTTCGTGAATAGAGGATGGATTTAGGGTTAAATTGTGGGATATTTATCATGTATTAGTGCAGACTGGTTTGATTATCATAAAGGTTCACTGAAAATTTAGGAAGATTGTGTGTATGTGACATTTGGATTGCTTACCTCGGTTCGAATTTCTACCCTTTGCATAGTGTGATCTCTTTCCTTGCATGTTATTTGCCTTGGATTGCCTCCATATATTGGATTTACTACCGCGGCCTAAAAATGTCAAGCGGAGGGAATGGAGCAGCCAATGGACAGAATGAGGTAAGTCATTGTGAAATTATAGATATGTAATTGTTTAAATTCCTTCTTTGATTTTTATTTTTTTTATTCCAAATTTTAAAAATATTTTTTTTTTATATATCTAGAGAAATGAGACTGGCCAGAAGAAAGAGGCCTTGGCTTCGATATGGGAGATGGAGGCAGTTAACAAAATTGATGATGTGGAATTAAAAATTCTTACTAGATACGTAGAAAAATGATCAATTAAAACCATTGAAACATTGCAAGCACATCAACCATCTCAAAGGGAATCAATTGATTCCCCAACCACTCCAAGATAGAGCAGAAGGTCAAGGAGGAAATAATTAATCATAACCACTAAGAATTTGGAACATGAAATAGAGACTTCCAATGCCCAAACTACTTCTAGAACACAAATATATTCTTCCACCATGCACCATTATGAATCTTGCATTGGTAGCTATGATACAAGGATAGAATACAACATGGTTTCAGGCGAAATCCATAGATGAGATGTTGGGAAATTTTTTGTGAATAGGTTGAAGGAATCATGTCTTCAACATTTCAAAGACCATCTCCATTTACCATTTTCAAATATATCGTTGCACCTATAGAAAGCGGTAATTCTCGACATGGAGACTGAATTTGGCATAGGTTGGTCCATAAAAAAGGTTAAACTACAAATGTCTCAGAAGTGAAATGAATTTTGGTGCAATCAAACAAAGAAGATCAAAAAACTCTCGCCCGAGAAAAGGCTCAAAAAAAGGTCAGCGAATGTAAGTATAAAAGTATGGAAAGAACTTGTAAAAACGTATGAGAACTTGGATGAACAAAGGAGGGATGGTGAGGAGAGTACCCAGGTATTTGAATTTTCTCATAAGATTATATTAAATTTCTTAAACAATTTTTATATTTTATTTCTGCGTAGTTAAATTCAATTAGTATATGTTTCAGGTTAAGGCCTCCTAGGCTAGGCTTGCAAATGAAGTGCCACGCATCACAATGGCCAGAAAGGTCTAAGAACCTTGATTTGTACCTATGTAACTATATTTAATATGTGAAACAATATATTTTTTTATTTCCTAGAAAAAAAATTAAATGATTACATATTAATTAGTCTAACTAGTCCATGTGCCATGTTTTTACAGGAGGAAAAATATGGCCATCATACAACAAACTTCATGAAGGACATGTTACAAAACAAAAAGTGGATCAACTTTGTTATTTGGATGGAGAACAAGGTATCAATAGTTGACTTTTAATAATTTAGTTGGATATTATTTTGTTTATAGTCAATTTTCATTTCTTACAACATAAAGTAGAGGCAACATACCCTTGTTTACCATATTTAGCCAATGAAAAATGTTGTACATTCTAATTGTAAAAATGGTTGGAATATGGTTGGAACGAGATAGGATAAATGGCATCCTGCTAGCGTAATATATGGGTTGAATGTTTCCCACCATATCAAAGGAATGTTGCATGTTACCACACAATCTAGCAAGGCCCTAAGGAAGGAAAAACCTAAGGGACGACTACTACACTAAGTGACAACAATGGTACAATGACGCACTATCACTTTAGTAGTGGTCCCCTAATTTTTACGAACTTTCACCGATGGGAGGAGTCCCACGACCGCACTACAAAAATAGAGGATTTCCAAGTAGTGCCCTTCCTAAATCTATAATCCATTAGGGGATATCCCATGGGACTAGGATTGAGGATTAACCCACCACACCGCCGGCCCCCCCACCCCCCTCATTTAAGGTGAGGGAACAAGGCTATAGTTACAACCCTTCCTTCTTCCAAGTCACCCAATAATCCATGCCCAAAGTGCCCAAGGAGAAAAAACCATAAGCACCTACTTGGAAAATCAAAAACATGCATTTAGAGTTGGATTTCCCACCTACAAACACATGCTCTCGAAATATGGGCGAGGGGGCATATGACTAGCTCATGGAGCAAAGATCAAATTGCACAATACATAGGATAAACTAGTCATTGTCAGGGGTTGCGGTCATTGGCTGAAGACAAATGTGGGATAAATTCTCATATGGGGTCACCCACTTTTGGTGGGTAACATTTCCCACCATATCTTGTGTTGTCACCCCAAAGACAGTTCTTGGATGAAAGGGAACCAATGCCTAGGACATCCATAGAACTATTTCAAAACTTTTAAAAGATTGTTAAAAATTTATTAAAATGTTCCCAAAGGTGATATATCCCCTTGTGTTACAGAATTTAATCTTGGATATGAATTGTTATGCCCATATTGACCTTATATTAATAAGATTCTAATTATTTTTCTGGAAAGAAGAACCTATAAGAGGATAAGGTTTATAACTTGGCCCTTTAATAGAATCCAAAATTAAAACTCTAAGATGAAAGTATGAATGATATGTATTAGGAATGGAAATGCAGAAGCAGTGGAGAGTCTATTAATATATCTTTGAATAGAACTTACAAGTATTCACTGTAGCTATTAATGATACATAAAATAAAAATATAACTTGCTCAAATAAATATGCTATGATCATACACATTGTTTGGTCAATTTAGTATTCCTAAATTGATATCATTAATTGTCAACCCGGGGCTCGTAAGCTGATGAAGTGAAGGTGTACTATATGTACTTAAGCAACCTCTTAAAGCTTTTTGTCATTTGGGGGTGTTGTTTATGATTGTTTTATCTTCCTAAAATGGAGTGATGTATTTATAAACAATGAGTGATGGTGTGTGTGTAGTGAATTCTAAATGAGTGAGGATGTGTGATTAGTGATTCCTAACTAATTGCTGAAAAGGAAGACTTTGAAAGAAATGAATTGAGATAACTGAAAGCAAAGAACCACTCTCTAGTGGCATTAGACACCATTCATGCTGCTGCAAAAATAAGAAAATCACTTAAAAGACTTAATTATAAAGTTTATCTCTTCCTAACTCTCTGCCTCTAACACATAGTACTGTGTAAGACACGATTAAGAAGTAGCTGAAAGTAAGTCTAATAACTGATAAAAATGAGAAAATCTACTTTAAAGACTAGTGATATTATTTTTCTCTTTCTAACTCTCTGCCTATATCACATAGTACTGTGTAAAGCACGATTAGAGAGTAGCTAAGGATTAGTCTAGAAAGCACTCAAAAGTCAGCTGCAAATGATTAGTATTTTGATCTCTAAAAAGATAAACAATTTATAGTAAGAGATCATACATGTATTAGCAGACAGTTTTGAAAATTGAAACTAAAAACTATTTGTGGAAATAAAGTAAGGATCAGCAGCTTTAAATCTGTCAAATGAAAACTACCACTAGATGCAAAGCAAACACATAAAACACACAAATAATCCCGGGTCAAAACCTGCAAAAAGCAATGCTGATC
The DNA here is from genome assembly GCA_000404065.3 of Pinus taeda. NCBI lineage: Eukaryota > Viridiplantae > Streptophyta > Pinopsida > Pinales > Pinaceae > Pinus > Pinus taeda. The sequence continues at coordinate 31,445 of APFE030317771.1, read as the reverse complement.
AGCTTAAAGAAATGATCCAAAATGAATTAAAATGAAGTAAATCATGCTGTACATTGATCAAGAAAAGAAAATACTAAACATGAAAATACTATACAGGGCTAGTATGAACAGGGGCCCTCCATTCACATAACCCAAGAAAACTCAAAGTGTTGAAAGCTCCAAAATAACGCTGGTTCTATTTCTCCATATGCAGAAATTCACAGTACAGAGTGCTAGAACAGCACGATAAAAACAGAGTTTGCAAATGCTCGAAAATTATAATAAGTTCACAAACATACAGCAAATAAAAGTCTTCTTAAGCGTACGCAGACGCAAGTATTTATAGGCATCTGAAGGATGGCCTATGCGTACTGCTAGAAACGGAAAAATAACAAACTGTCATGTGCAATTAAAACTAAATAAACACGTCATGAGCCTGCATGGGTGAGCTGGAGGTCCTGGTCGTCATGGGGATTAAATTCAAAATTAGATTATGTTCCCCACGTCCTGCAAAACACGAGCAAGCCACCGTCTAAGCTGACGTGACCAAACAGCTCACGCATCACCGTTAGCTGCCTTCGTTGACCGGATCTTGCCCCTGTTTGACCGGAGGTATGGATGACGTGGATGATTGAACAAATGGCACAGGCACCTCGAGAACCTTGATACCTAAGTACCCATGTGGCTCGTTTGGAAAAGTGACACGTGGAACCTTAAGAACAACAAAAAGGCTGCGGAATCTCCAGATGGCTGCGGAATCATCAGATAGCTGCGGAATCGGCAGAGAGCTGCGGAATGCCTGTAAATATGTCAAAATCTAAACAAAACAGCCACACATTAGCAAAGTTCACTTGATCATGCCTAATGCCATCTAATGTAATGATCTGGGTGGTTTAACAGGGAAAATGAGGTGAAAGAGAGAGATAGGTGATGAAAAACAGTAAATATTAGTGAATAATGAGGTGTAGGTTAGAGGCTCTACATACCCCCACTACGAGGGCATTGCATGTCCTCATGCAACAAAACTGCTTACTCAACCTGCTGTGATGCCTCTGCCAAGACATCTAGTCTCCTCTTCTTCCTCTGTGTAGATATATCAACTCTTGGCCTTTTCATTAAACATCTGAACCTTAGGTTGACCAAATCCCTGTCTAGCCTCCTGCATTTCTTCCTCAGCTTTTTGTTTTCTTTTTGCAACAGTCCCATATGCAGCATTGTATTATCGTGGACCATCTTGTCCACATTGCCCCTTTCTTTTAATTTTTCATTCTCTTGTATAATATGGCGATTTAGAACCTCAATTTCAAAAAGTTCCTGTTTTAATGAGTGAACTTGCTGCTCCAAAGGTTGAACATTGCTTGGGCCAGCAGCTGCTTGCTCCAACGTTTCCAAATAGTTATAAACCTTTTGTTGGTCTGGATCAACCTCTGGTGACTTTCTTGGGCTTGGTTCATGCTCAACTTCAAGTTCAGGCTCAGCTTCAATTTCATGTTCAACTTCAACTTCGTGCTCAACTTCAACTTCAAATTCATGCTCAAACGGACTTTCCTCACGTGGAGGACTAGTCCCATCAGACTCAGTGTGTGAAGGACTTGTGGCATCCTTTCCAGGTGAGCTTAAATCAATAAAGGATGGCCCTTTTATGGTCTTCATTTTCCCTTTTAATCTGTTGCTTCTTCTTACAGTGGAAGTGCTCTGTTTTTGTTTTTGAACTTTTTGTTTTTCCACTTTTGTAGGAAGGGAAGTTTTATGAAGTTTGGCCATTCTTTGGGCTAAAGGCTGAGTGTCTTCATCACTAGAGTTTGTAGGAGTAAGAAGAGTTTCTTGAATTCTGGCTTTTCCTTTGTTTTTCTCTTGCTTCTTACTACTCCCTTTTCTCTTTTGAGCAACCTCTTTGGCAAGGTCTGCAAGGGTTTCTGTGATGATCCCTTGAGCTTCTTGGTCAATGTCTATAGTAGATTCAGGGCCAATTTCTTGCTCAGAATTTTTCATATCTGTTTCTTCTTCAATTTGTTCTTGGGTCTCAGGGGTAACCTCTTTTCTCTGTCTTCTACTCTTTTTGGGTACAGAGGTTTCTCCTACCTCTTCAAAATGATTTCTAACAAGAAATTTATTCCAGGTATCTTTGTTGGCTTTTAGCTGCTCTTCAACTAACATTTTGACAAGACTATGATGATAGAGGTGTGACTCAATATTTCCTGGGTTTCTTTGGGCAATTGAACACATTTTCTTAAGACTTGAGAGTAGGAAGTATGGGAGATTGATATCTTCCCCTAAAAAGTGCATCATGATTTTAGCATGGTAAATATATAAGACCCCAAACCTTCCCTCACAAGTCAGAAATTTTTGTACTAATAACAGCAAAGTGGTCCATTCATCCTTAACATAAGAGACAGGAATTCCTTTTGTGAAAATACAGGTGTCCATACCTGGGTTTTTCAAAATTTGTTTCCACTGTTGTCCTTGAACTAATCGGTTCTTGAACCACCTTTCTCCGGTCTGTGGGAGTAATGTGGCTTGAGCTATGCTGGCCTCTGTGACTGTGAACTTTAAATCTCCCACTTCTACCTGATTATCTTTATCTCTGAACGACCGTGCAAAAGCCTTGGTGACTTCTTTGTGGTACCCTCTGAATTTTTGAATGCATCGTAGCCAGTTGGCTTTTTGCAATGCCTCTTTCACCTGAGGATAACCTTCTAGGAATTTAGAACCCTCTGGTTCTGCCCTTAATAGTTTTCGCATTGGCTCTATGGCTTGTCCCAACACGGTTTCAACAGTGGCTAAAAAAAATTCACAGCTCTGGTTTCAACAGTAAACCCAGAAAATTCACGGCTCTAGTTTCAACAGTAAACTCAGAGAATTCACGGCTTGTTCTTAGAACACGTAAAAAGGGGGGTGATATGGCTTCAGCAATGGCCTTCACAGAAGATTCACGGTGGACTTGCGGCCTTACAGAGGATTACGGTTCTTCAATTAGCAGGCAGAACAGAGTATGGTTAATGAAAGCAATCGTAGTGAGCACGGCATGGATGAAATGAGTGTAGAAATGGAGACAACATGTATGAAATGGTATGAATGCAGGGGTAGTAACGGTTATGAATAGGAACGGCTAAGTCCTTGAGTTCCGGCATAGGTTTCCATTTGGCTGCGGGATCATGCCACCGAGAGACGTAGTACAGTCAGCTACGTCAACTCAGTACGACAATCTTAATTAAAGAAGTGGCTACAAGTGGAGTTAGAGATCGTGATAATCAAGGACTATGGGATTTAGGGAATACGTGGGTGTATGGTTTTATGATAGAGAGAACTGGTAATCATTACACTTAATGACAAAAGAACATAACCTAGGAAACTTTACAAAATGGGATAACCGTAAGTTTGAGATTTTAGAGCATACCTTAGGCCCACGCTTGAATTGCCTTTTAATTTCTTTCCACTAACCTTGCATTGCTTCCTTGCTGTTGCATGACTTTTCCATTTATTGTTGATGACTTCTGAACTGTGAAGAGAATTTAAACAGAGACTGTGTTTTTTTCTTGTGTAGGTGCAGAGGACTGCGGAATAGCTGAATGGCTGCAGAATTGCTAAACAGCTGCGGAAACTGTAATGGTAACCTTTGGCTGCACAAAACACCTTTAGCAAAGAAAAAAAATGACTTTATTGATGGAATGGAATGTAGTGAATGGATATATGGATGGAAGAAATGAATGAAGTGAAGTGAGAATGAATAAATGAGATGGAAGATGGAATAGTGGTGATGATGAGGATGAGAAGAAATAAAGAGAGAAAGAGAAAACATGAGGTGTCAGGTGACCCTGATTTTCACCTCAGGTTTTCTGCATGAGACTGCAAATCAGAGATTGGTTTTCAGGCTCATACATTTTTTTTTTTTTTTTTTTTTTCAAAAACCAAAGTTTAGGCTGATGGAGGAGAAGAATCCTTCTCTACCAACCTGATTGTAGAATCTTCCTTAAACAACTTGACAAACTCCTCTTTTGAGCATGGTTTTTGGTAGATTTTCAAGCGATGG
>APFE030317767.1:70651-88195 GCA_000404065.3 Pinus taeda | reverse complement strand
TTAGTTGATGTTTTCATGTTAAAATTTCAAACATAAATCATTCAATCAAATTTTTTCCAAACCAAAGGAAATATCTATAGAAAATGATCTCATTGTCAATGCATGCATAGAAAAGGTAACTACCTATGTGTGCATGGTGATTTCAGCAGCCATGTTTGATTTTAATTTATCTCCTCCTTTCATTCGTTGTTGCACATGTTTCAATTTGCCTTGTTTCAGATGTTTTTCTTGGATTTTAGTTGTTTCCAACAACCTCTTTTGCATGACTGGATAATTTCTACACAGTTGTTGGTATATCAGAGGCTTCAATACCAACTCTTGCAAAGAATTTTTCCAATTTATGTTTAGGATCCCGTTTAATATGCATATGAAGTCCATCGGTCGTTATTAATCCAGCGTGGGTGAATCGGCCAATATATTGTAAGACAGTTGAATAGGAAAATGGATATACAAACGAGATCTAGATTGTGTGAATAAGCAAATATTGTGCCATGCAGTTTGGAAAAATAGATTAACATACCGGTAGTACATGCTATGGCTTTTGAATTAACACATATCTGTTTTTGATGTCATTTACCATCATGTTGTCTCACTCTCACAGTTCCACACGATGACAAAATTGGTGATGTGGGTGATGGCCCCATCTTGAGTAGCTCCACAAATATTAATAGCCCATTTGGAAAGTAAAAATAGGTGAAAAATTATAATCCTTGTTAGTGGAAATTTCTTTTATTTAATTATTTACATTTACATAACAATTTATATATATATTATGTATGTATGTAGTAATGTATGTATATATTGTGTATATGTATATATATTGTATGTAATATGTTATATATATATATATAGATATATATATATACATATGATAGATATATATATACACACACACAACACATAGATAGGTATATGAGTGGTTGTCCCTTTAGTATGATTTTTTTAAGTTTGCCATTGCCGTGAATTGGTGGAACAATTTGAGGTGAAATCTTGATTTGTGTTATTTAAACTAGTTTTTTGACAGTATATATGGATTCAACGCCCTTAAAAACACTAGGGTACTTAGATTGTGTAGGGGTTACCATCAAGCTTGTGATTTCAATAAATTCCTATAGCATTTTAGAAAAATTAGACCAGAAAAACCTACCAAAAAGCTTCCAAAAAATCTCACTAAAAACAACTCGTATATATATAAATTTATTTTCTTGGTCTTTCCACATATCTTAACCACTTTTGTGTAATTAAGCTCGTTTTCAAATATATTAAAATTAAGAATAACTCTGCAAATTGTATTAGTGCCATAAAATCCAAACTTGAGTGCAAAGTCTTAAAATCCTTTTAATGTGTTCCAAGGACACTAAAAATAATTGGGCAGCTAGGCTGCCTAGCTCATAATGGTAACATCTCATAAGGAAGGAAACATCTAGTCTCATGGAACTTATATCAAGAAAGACAATATATAAATAATGTGTTTAACTTTTTTCTATTTGGCAACTCACAACATAGGAGGAGAGTTCTAAATATGTATTTGTAAATCTCTTTAAAAGGCTATCAAGCTTCATGATAATACAAGTTAATGTTGCAATGTTATATCTTATCTTGTGTGAGTGTGTTTGATTCATTAATTGTGAGGAGAGTTTTGTAAGATCCAGCTAAAAGATGACGCTCAGAGAACCTCACCTTGCTTCACATCGCATCAAATTGCAGATCAATAATACTTGAAAACCTTCCAAACCTTCAAAGTTTATAAAAGGAATGGAGGTCATGTCTGCATGAAAAACATTAATAAGTAATTCCCTCATTGGAAAAACACATAAAAGCATGAATTGAATCACTGAGGTCATATGCTTGCATGAAAGACACTAATAAGCAAGAGCTACATAGTAAATAGTACCTGAGGTCATATGCTTGCATGAAAAACATTAATAACCAAGTGCTACATAGTACATAGTACCTGCCACTTAGCTTAAATATAGCTTAATTAAACTAAAAGAAAATAAAACAAAAAAATCATCACAAAAATAAAACAACTAACAAAATGTTGTATTGTTGAATGACAACACCAAAAAATAGGAAATATGATTAACTAATATTGTTTATATTAACATATATACACTTTAATATATATGTTTATTTATATTATTATATTTATGTGTTATATATAGTGTGTGTTGTGTTTTTTAATATAATAATAAGCTATTTTTAAATTGAATAAAATATGGGGAAAAAATTATAATTCATCAAAATGAAAATAAATAGAAAAATGACAAAAAAATAAAATAAAAATAAAAAAAAAATGAAAAAAATAAAAAAAAAAAAAAAAATTAGTAAGTAAAAAAAATGGAAGTTACTAAAGAACCTATAATAAGACCTCAATCAATCAATCTACAAATAAATAAAGTTAAATAATAATGAAAATTAACAAAAACTAAATTCTTAATGTTAAACTATAGATAAGTGGCAGAATTTTTTGATGAAACCCAAACTAATATGCAAGTCAAAGCAAAACTAAATGGTTAAAGGGTATAATAATTTCCTCACTAGAAAAACGCATAAATACATGAATTGAATTTTAATAGTGTCTAAAGAAATCCACAAATTAGAAAATAATAGAAATTATGACCAAATTATGACAATGGTTTTCGAAAATCTGAATTATAGTGGTCAAACTTCAAGATTTTGAACAGGTTTTTGATAGTGCTAAATCCATTTCCATCATCAACAAACTATTCAAAGACTCAAATTTTTTGAAATATTTTTTAACAAATTGCAGCCAAAAGGAGCAAATTTGTGATGTCAGTGACGCCGATTTTAATTAGTAAAAGGATTCCAAGCGGTAGCTTCTTGCACCAGGTGGTCCCTAGAGAGTTGTGGGTGACAAGAAAGGTACTTTGAGAGTTTAGTTAAGATATTCGAAATGGAATCAGCCTAGCTCAACCGAGGAAGAGACCCACCGACGTAACTGCATTTACTAAGAACGTCTGCTTTTAAAATAATGAAGGGAGAATGCATGAACCCAACAAAACCAAACAAATTTCAGACACATTACGCATCACCCACGTTCTCCGTGACAGGGCTCTTTATTAAACTAGCTTCACATGCTTGCAGGACTTGATAAATTAGGACTGTGTATACTTAATTGTCACGGTATCAAATTACGATGACCTTCGATTAACTCACCTACTCAGTTGCCTCGTCCCCGTCATAAATTTTGCAAAAGTAGAAAGTCGAACATAGGGGGCACTGTAAATTATTTTATTATAGAAAATAGTAGCTTAATTAAAATAGCATAAATACAAATGGAAAGAAAAATGCATGTCTATAAATACCTGAAAGGTAAGCCTCTGGTATACTGGTATCGGAAGAAATCACTGGGCTCATCAGGGGATCTGCTATATGGCTTGGCTATAGAAAGATACAGAAGCTGTTTTTTGATTTCCTTAGATGGCGCATTAACACAGGCTCCTCTATTCTTATTGGCTTGGAACCCACTGTTCTCGGACTGGAAGATTCTCTCTCTCCTAACCTCATTTCCTTCCTGCACTCACAGGGTTTATTCTCTTGGAACAAGCTAATTCACGCATGGTCCTCATCGACGCCTGTTTGGAAGACAGCCGATGAACTCAATCTGCCTCCCTCACTGTGTCATCTATGGGTTTCGGCGTTAAAGGTTTTTGATGTAAAAGGAATTAAACAGTCTGGGACCAATGATGTTTTGGTATGGTCGAAGTCGCGCTCCACTCAGCGAGTCTCTGTAAAAGATCTATATGCAGCTGCCTTGTCAACACTAGAGCCGCTCCCTATGCCCTGGTTTCCTTCGAAGTTCTGGAAATCTTCATGTCCGCTCAAGGCTATTTTATTTTCCTCGTTGGTTTTCTCCAATAGGAACCTTTCATGGGAGGTTCTACAGAGAAAAGGTTGGACGGGTCCTGGGAGATGTGTCATGTGCTGTCAAGCACCTGAAACAAACATCCATATGTTTTTTCAATGTCCGGCATTGGCCAAAATATGGTATGAACTTTCCTTAACTTATGGTTTTCCTCATCAAATTTTCTCTTCTGTACAGGTCGCTTTCAAGTGGTGGAGTGAACAGGTTCCAGCTTGGAGATCGATATTTATCCTTACCTGCTGGTTTCTCTGGAAGTGGAGAAATGCACGCATTTTCCAGGAGTCAAACGCTCCTATTGATTCGGTGCTGGTCTTCATAACAGCATTGGCTGCACCGGACTGACATGTTTTTTCCTCTTTTTCGGCCATGCTTAAATCTATGTGGTTTTCTTCATCTTGTTAAAGTTCTGGATGGACATTGTGAACATGTTCACGGTTTTTTTTGTATGGTCTGTGACCTCTTTATGATTTCAGTTTCTGGCTTATTATAGGCTCAACGACAATGCCTCTATTGTCATCAAGAACAGGTTATGGCTGGTTTAATATGGCCTTTCATGTTACAACTCATTATATTTCCTTAATATAATATACATGTTGATTTTCTCTCTGAAAAAAACTTTTGAATTTTTCCTGAGATTTATATAATTTTGATCTTTCTATAGAGTTGTCTTTTTTTCATTGTTTTATTCTAAAAGGTTTTTCATTCTTGCATTGATTTTTAAAGAACTGAATTATATTTATATCACCAAAAATTATATCATCATTAAAAATGGTCTTTATACAAAATAATAACTCAATTAAAGTCAATGCATAAATAAAAATGGAAGAATAGAGTGAGTGTAGTTTTTTGGTTTGTTTCTTTTTTAAATATAATGGTAAAATTAATATTAAGATTTATTAAATTGTTAAGACTAGTTAGACCTGTTCTTATTAGTCCCCGCCTGGGACTAATAGCGATCGATAGATCGTTGACCTCGTTTTGACCGAGTAAAATTTTCGGTACATGTCATGTTTAACCCAATGTTTGAAATAATTTTTTTTGCTCAATTGATTTTTATCCAAAGTTTATATTTGGACCTCTTATTGACGGGCTTTTCTAAAAACTTAGGGTAAAGAGTTTAGAGTGGCCTGTATAATTCTTTGAAAATTCCACTCGCCTGCCACGTTTCTTTGTGCATGTCTTACACGCGTATCCTTCTCCTGCGAACACTTTGAACTCGGTGGATTTCTTCAATTTAGGGCCCGGTTTTACTTCGGACGCTGTAAGATTTGGCAGCGACGTAGGCTTTGTTCTATTTCGAGTATTATCAACAGAGCTTTGGATTTATGAAAGATTCGTCTGTTCCTGTATTTTTCATTTTCGTTGTCTTTTCTTCGCTCGTCAATGACTGAATTTGATTAAAAAAACTTTATAAGCGATACTAAAATAGCCTTAAGCTTGCATGTAATTTATTTAAATATATGTTTTTCAGTAGAATTTACCTATCAATTGCGTTAAAGATACTCTGTTTTCGGCCCTGAACCCTACCAGGGGAACGCGGCGCCATGTCTTCGAGGAGCTGTTCGTTGTGCGGCCTTAATGGCCACAATTCCCGTACCTGTGTGGGAAGTGGTGTGATGCTCTTTGGGGTTCGTCTGACGGATGGACCAATGAGAAAGAGTGCTAGTATGAATAATTTGTCAAACTTATCTCAATATGAGCACTCGGATCCGGCTGAGGTTGCCGCTGAAGGTTTTGATGGTTACGTCTCGGATGACCTCGTTCATTCATCCAGCAATGCCCGTGAGAGGAAGAGGGGTCAGTTTTATTTTCTTCTAGCACAATTTTTCGTTACTGTTAGGAGCACTATTTTGATACATCTAGCGGTTTTTCAATTTTTTTAAAGGTTTGGGATTATCTGTGTTGCAGGAGTGCCCTGGACAGAGGAAGAACACCGGATGTTTCTTGTCGGCCTTCAGAGAGTCGGTAAGGGGGATTGGCGGGGCATTTCCAGAAACTTTGTAAAGACTCGAACACCGACGCAGGTTGCTAGCCATGCCCAGAAGTATTTCTTACGGCAGTGGCTAAAACAAACTTCCTGCTATGCCGCTCTGAGATTTTATATATGTTAGTCTGATGCTTCTTCACCTGTACTACACTGTTTCAATTCACTGTTTCAATTCCTGAGTATATGAATAGCTAAAAATCCATGGAAGGACAATCTAGGTTTCACATGGGCATGGGGCCTGCTCTGTTCAGGGCCGTCGTATTGCTTTCTGTGTCCGGCCTAGTATATGTAAGTGGAAGCAAAGTAGGGCGTGATTCATGGGCTTGTTTGGCCGCAACCATTACAGCTCCTGGTACGGTTTTCCACTGCTATTTCCCTCTTTTTGGCAAAAAAAATTATTCTCCCATTATTTACAAATTTGAGATTATCATGAAACATGTTAATTTAGATCGTGGTATGTTTATATTCAAATTCTTTTACAGGTGGCACAAACATAGGGATAGGAACTACGCTAGGGATTAACATTTTGTATTTTTGTTGCAGAGACTGTCATCTAACAAGGCAGGAATGCAAGCAATGGCAGCGGGGCCGGTGATCTACGAGCAAGTGTTCTGGCAATCCAGAGTTAGTGCTGCCTTCCGAACACGATGGGCATGTCTCATGGTAGGAATTGTGATGCAGTACAGCAGCATGCATCACCACTGGTTGGCATTCCCTGTCTTTGCATACGTTGTGACCGTTACGATCGTTGGGGAGGCCTTGTTCGGAGAAGCACTGCGATCCGCCTTCTCTGTTCTGATTGGAACTCTTCATGGAGCCTTCCCCACGATAGCCTATGGTTGATAAAACCCCAGAGGTTTTCAGTATGGGCAACAACGGCGTGTGTTACTGTCAGCTGTTTTTTCATCGCCTATGCCAAAGTTGTTAATATTACCTCCAAGCGAGTGGCATTTGCCCAGGTTGTTATCATTTACATTTCCACTTTCATGATGAGGGAAACTATGGATTCAATCACATACCCTCTACGTATAGCAGGGACTACAGCTCTTGCGGCAGGTTGTGCCTTACTGGCTTTGATCCTTCCGGTTCCAAAACTAGCTTGCTACCAGGTAATCTCATTGTTTTATATTTTTTTGGGCTCCGTAGGAACTTTGAATTTCATGCTTTAAATAATACTTTATAATATATCCAATTGAATTGTTTCTGGGTAATTTTTGATCTTTTACATAATACTTCATAATAAAAAACAATTTAGCTACTAAATAAGTAATCCCATTGATCTCTGTAAATCATAGAGATTTTAATGAAATAAATCATTATGACGGGATCAAAATAAGAGATCGTAGTAGTATTTGAACTTTTCTTGAACCTCGTAAAAAGTTTGCTTCTATCAGTCTCAAAGGTTTTTCTGTAAACATGAAAATTTGAATTCTAAATATGTTGATTAAATGACTAAAAATTTGAATATGACCTCGATTCTTCAGTTTCAAGAGAAAAGCAAGCTGTCTGCTCGCATAACCTCAGAGGTCTTCAGACTTTTGGCTGAAGCCTTCAATGCAGATGAATACGAGGAGGCTAATTCATTACGCTTCCAAGCTAAGTCCTTGTCCACAGCTGCAGGCATTATTCTTAAGCAAGTGGAAGACAACTAGGTCGAAATTCCTATTATATTGACATACATACCTTTCTACCATATGTTCCTAGTTAAATTGCAGCAGTAAACTCTAATCTTTTGTTAGCGTGCAACAGGTAGATTTAAAGTGGGAGCTGCCAGCAATAGGATGTTTGCCATCGGTTAGACTTTTCAGTAAAGAATATGGTAAACTGAAGCAATCTCTTGCAGGCATGGAAATGGCCCTGAAATTTTCACCCCCCTCTCAAATAGGAGACACAACACATGGCACGATTTGAGTTTAAATTTGACTTCAACAAGATTAATTTCAATTTGAGTTCAAATTTTCTGATCAGGTTCGTATGAGGTTCGACTATTTTTCAAAATATATCTATCTGTAACACTGAACCTCGGAAGGGAATTCAAACATATGCAGCAAATTAGTGAAAAAATTATAGAGAACTTCTATGATTCTTATAATATAAAGAGACAAATCTGTATATTAATGTAATGTTTTATGCAGCAAGAAACAGAACTCTGAACTCTGTAAAGCGATTTTGCTCTGATGTTAGAAATTAGAGATATCTAAATTAAAAGTTTCAGAAACCATAGTACCTTGATCTGTAAAGCGATTTTGCTCTGATGTTAGAAATTAGAGATATCTAAATTAAAAGTTTCAGAAATCATAGTACCTTGATCCGTAAAGCGATTTTGCTCTGATGTTAGAAATTAGAGATATCTAAATTAAAAGTTTCAGAAATCATAGTACCTTGATTCGCTTGTAGCAGAGAGTGTCGAGCTGTTAATTCTCCTGAGTAAGTTCAGAGCAGAGAGTGTGGCCGCCTACCTTCTATGCTTGTTCCTTATTCCTTGTCTCTGTAATTTCGCAGGGGTTAATTCATTCAGCTCATCCAGATTTTGCTTTGACAAAAATGCATAGGTAGGAGGGATTACGAACTGCACAGGTAGGAGGGATTACGAACTGGGAGTACGTGTTGTGTGCAAGTGTTGGCAGGGGAGGGGCTGAGTTGCAGGTGGCGAGGTGGCCTTTAAAAAGGCTTAAAGAATATGCCATCACATTACATATATACCAAATATTTTAATGCACCACACGACCTTCTTAAAAAGGGCTCAACGCATATTTCAACGCACACGACTCATTAAAAAAAAGGCTTCAACATATAATAAAAGGAATTCAACACAAAAAATTGTATGGTTATCCCTTTAATGTATATGAACCACTTAACACACAAGAGATGCACACATTCAACGCACCAACCATAAAAAAATAACTCATCCATAAACAATGCACACAACCATTAAAAAAAACTCATCTATAAACCAGCTAAGCTAAGCTACAGAGTAGCGAGTGCTTGCAGTTTTGTTTAAATATAGTTTGATTAAAATAAAAGGTTATAAAGATTTGGTAAAATGGAAGCCTATAAAAGTGTATGGTGATCTGTAAATTAAAATTGGAAGAAAAATAAGTAAATAAAAAAATTAAAATCGGAAGAAAAATAAGTAAAAAAAAAAATTAAGAAATTAAGAATCCGGATATATGATAATGCAAAGGTAATTTTCCATCCAGATACGTTTGCGAAGGAGAATATGAATGACTCTTAAATTCCATAGAGAAGAGTGCGTTTTTAATTCCAAATCAATACACGGAATGAATGCCTTTTGAAGTGTATAAAATGTCGAACTGTTTCTAAAGAGGCAGTTATCATTTAATTAAACTATTTAACATTTCAAAGCTGCATAGAGTAGATTTGTTTTGACCGTGGACAAAATTTCACATTTCCTTGTTAATAATAATTTGTTATTATTTAATCAAAATATTTGAAATCTTAAATATGAGAGTATTACAAAAGTATAATAATTTCTTTTCCAAAAATATTTTTATGCATATATATAATATTTTTTTTCGCATTTATAAAGCTCACTTTTCATTTTAATTTTTTTAAACCTTTCCAAACAGAATCAGCCGTTGAATATCTTACGCTGTTTTCTTATGATTTTTTTAGTAAAGTCAATTTCAGATTTAAAAAGTATCGACAGAAGAAGCGAATTCAATTTAAAATACACGCAAAAGGCGGCGACCTGAAAGGACAGACGGATATCTAGCATAGATGTGACATATACAACATAATTTACATGGGATTTTATTTAACCATTTTTATTCCATATTTGTAAAATAATTGTATTGATAATTAATTATAATTAAATTAATAGAGATGGTTACATTAAAAATAAGATAAACGAAAAAATTATTTGAAAAAAAATATTTAATATTTTTTTTAAATTTTCATTATTCAAGAATTTATATAACTAAAAGATGATTATACCTATGAATTTTTAACATCGCTGAGTGTAGTTCATGCCCACACTGCTTCTTAGTCTGGATAACTTTAGGTCCATGCAACCAGCTGCTTCTCCTCTGTTATTTTATCTATTTAATTCGACTAAAAAGTAGTCTTTATTGTACATTGATCCGCCTCGAAACCTATCAGCCATCATTTTTTCTTCCTGAAATACGAGTAAAGAGGGATTTTTCACATAACGTGCGAAAAGTCAACGCCTTGCCTTATTCTTTGTGGTGTTTTAGTCTGTGAGAAGTCCTGAGACCTTGATTGGTTACACTTGCAGAGAAAATGAGCAGCTTTCTAAATATGGAGACACAAAAGCGGCTCGGAATATTATGTTGCTGGAGCTCAAAAAGCTGATTGAAGCTAACCCTCTTTTTCGAGACAAGTTGGCATTTCCCGGTCTTAAAGCTTCACGGCTCAGAACGTTAATAAATCAAAGGTCTAGTAGGATATCTTGCTTGGCAAAATTATCCATCCCTTATAACCCCTGCCCAGAACCATGAATATGATATCAAAGTTCCAATCGGAATTTATGAGGGGTGGATAATTTTAATCATTTTGTCCTGTGCGTTGAGGCATTCTGATTTCTAACTGTATCTTCTCAGTTTCTATTTGTGGTGTTTGGGAGTTTTTTACGTACTTTCTGTTATTTATTAATTATTGAAATTTGTTGTAGAAGCATAGTTTCTGGCTTATTGGCTTCTTGGTACTAAACTTGCTAATTCAAGTAACGATACCTCTTTCATACTGCACTGTCACAACGTTTGTATTGTATTGTCCCTGCAGACCCCGGCAGGGACTACCGCCACGACAGTGGCTCCTTGTTGTTATAGAGGTATTAGTTCCATCCGTGTTCACCCAAATACTCTAATATATTATCAAATCACCATCATAAAAAGAAAAATATTAAAATATAAACCATTAAAACATTTTTTAAATTATTATTAATTAAATAATATACTCTATATTTACGATAATCGTAAATTAATATTCAACGGAAAATAAAATCGTTAAAGGATCAGGATAACTCTTCAAAAATTTAAGAAACAAAGCTCCCCGGTCATGCGGGTCACTATTCAAAGGGAAAGGGTAACTCATTAAATAAATTAAATGGATCAGTTTTTAATTATTTTATAATAAGAAAGGTTAAAAAGTATGTTAAATTAAGTTGTATAATTATAAATAATTAAGTTTATTTTTTATTTTTTAAGTGTTAACAAGGATCAAGCGGGTTGAAGTGTAAACTATAAATTTGTTGACTTTTGTGGTGTAAATTACAAGAGTGAAACTATTTGATTTTTTTAGGCACATGGTTGATCGGATTTATATTTATATTATATGAATTTCACATTCTTATATAAAACTAATTTCCTTTTTAATGTCATTAAAAGTTTGACTTAATTTCTATGGAATATGTAAGATATATTTTTAGTAGTGAGGGTAGGGGGTTTAGATATATGTCAAGCATAACTTTTTTTCTTTTGATTTAATTAAAAAAGTATAAAATAAAGTTAAAAATTAAATTTATAAAATATTTCACTTTTAAAATGAGTTATGGTTTTTGGGCGTGTGGTATTGGTAAGCCATGGTATTGGCACATGGTATTGTAATAAAGCTTATTTACAAATAAATAATATCCATGGTAATGTGGGGGTGAATATCATGGTTACCATTTTGGTTATATTGTAAGTATTAAGTTGTTATATCCATGGTTAATCATTATAATGTTTAAAGTTGAAAAATAAATATTTGTTTTTCATTATTATGAGAAAACCTTTTTTCATACACTTCATTGGACCATAACTTAGAAGGTCTTATTGTATTCTTTTTATAATATAATGTCATGTGGATAACTTTATCCCACATTTTATACCATAATTTATGGATATGATTCCAATATGAATGCATGGTCTTTAGGTGCTTGTCTAGAGATTTCTAATCCAAAAATAAAATCCTTGAAAATAGATCATATTCAGTTAAATAACATATTTACCATAAGTTGATTCACATCTTAATTTAAGCAAGCATTTGCATAAAAATGCATAGAATAGTATAACTTATAGAAGAAATGACATTTTTCAGAGCATTTTTTGTGGTTAATTTGTTAATTTTCACCAAAATGCAGCAAAAATTTAAAAAAACTTGAGTTTCAGTTGTTTAATCTGTAGAATTTGAGTGCCTCGCAGTTTTTAAGCTTGTTGAATGTTAGGAAACCATCTCACAAAAAGGTAGAAAAGATAGATCAACGCCTTAGAATTCAGCCTCTTCGAGGGGGCAACCTCCTTTACATTACAGAAATGAAAAATTCTTGGATGATACAAATGACTAAACCTTCCTTCTATATATAGGAGTCTAAGGGGTCACAATATAATCAAGTTGACATAACAATAATAACATAAGGGCAGATAAATAACAATAGTGGGTTTCTATGGGGCATACTAATAACAATATGGGAACAATAAGGGCACAATAATCACAATAAGGGATACAATGACAATAGTAATGGGGGAATCACTTGTATTATAAGGGCCTAACATGTCCCTCTCCTTCTGAAAAGCGTTGTACTCATCACTTGAATAGTTCTGGATGCTTCTGTATATATTTCTCATCCTCCCATGTGGAATCTTCAGCAGATTAGTTCTTCCACTTGATGAGATAATCTGAAATTGATTGATTTCGTAGCTGTCGAGTTCTTGTTTCTGTGCCTGCTTCCAGTTCCAATATGATTTTTCCTTCCTCGTCAAGTTCTGGCAATATTGTTTGAACTGGGAGCTTGTCACCTATAACCTTCTTTAAAAATGAAATATGGAAAACTCGGTGCACTCAGGAAGTTGCAGGAAGCTCCAATTCGTATGCCATAGTACCAATCTTTTGCAACACCTTGTACGGACCATAATACTTTGGTGATAATTTATTATCCTTCTTAGCTTTCTTGAGGGACATTTATTTATATGTTTGTAGCCATAGGAATACCTAGTCACCTACATCAAAACTTCCTTCGCTGCGATGTTGATCTACCTGTTGTTTCATTCTACTCTACGCGAACGGGAGGTTATCCTTTAAGAGTTGGAGAACTTGTTGTTGATGATTGATGTGATGTTCCACTACTTTAACCTTAGAATTTTCTCTTAAATATAATGTGATGGATGGTGGATGATATCCATAAAGTGCCATAAATGGGGTCATTTTTGCTGCAGTATGGAAGGAAGTGTTGTGTTATCACCCTAAAATTTTTGTTTCTAAACTTTGGAAAGTTTGCCTTGTTTCTAGTCATAGTCTTATAATAGGTTTTGAGTCATCTCATCTCAATAGTGCCATTCTCTTTTCCAAATAAAGTTTGACAGCCTCATTCCATGTCTTAGAAGCCTCACCATGTGTTTAGAAGCCATATCTCACATCATTTTGAAGAAATTTTGAAATTAGCTACAAATCCATGTTTTCGTAGCACAGAAAATGTAAAAATCCTGTTTTTCACTATGAAATCATTGAACTAAGAGTTTTCGTAGCATGCTATGAAACCACTGGAAAAGCATGTTTCAACATAAAGGACTCTATTTTCTACTTTTACTAGTCAACTTCGAGAAGGGTTCCTGAGCCGCTGAGAACTCAATTTTGAAAACTGAAAGAGGCTTTTCTTCCTAACATACTAAACCACACAAACCTCTTTCAATTTCTTCAAATTCGTTATGAGGTGGGAGAAATTTATTGTTAAACTTGCGCTACGAAACTACTGAAAGCCAAGCTTTGTCTTCTGGTTTTAGTAGTCACTTTCAAGATCAGTTTTTGGTCATAGGAAAAGGTATTTTGGAATTATGAAGGAGTTTTATCTTCATCAACTCTCTAGCTACAATAACCTATCTCACTTTCTTCATACGTGTTATCAGTTGGGAGATACTAAGTTTTCTTTGAAACTATACTTTCAGAGAACATATTTTTCCTATTTTCACGTGTTTTTCAAGGACAGATTCTAGAAAGCTGGAGAATTTTTTTTAAGAACCAAGAGAGGTTTCCATTCTAGAACGTATGTGCTACAAAAATCTCCTTTAGTTTTGTAAAATATGTCAGGGATGAGAAAATAAAGGCTCTGTCCCACGTGCTAATTTTCAAAAATCCTAAACCTAAAAACAGGGAAACATGTTCCCTAATTTCTAGGGTTTATCATCAGCAGTAAGGTGACAATGTGGGAGGCTTCATGAAATTCAGCCTCATGAGGTTGTAGCTATCAAAGAATGCATTCATTTTTTAGTTAAGGTGGTTTAGTCATAACAAGGAGTTGTACTCCTAATTGTATTAG
This sequence comes from Pinus taeda, assembly GCA_000404065.3. Lineage (NCBI taxonomy): Eukaryota > Viridiplantae > Streptophyta > Pinopsida > Pinales > Pinaceae > Pinus > Pinus taeda. The sequence continues at coordinate 74,047 of APFE030317767.1, read as the reverse complement.
GACTCTAAGACAGTCAGCTAATTGTCACTTGTATTTAGTAGTCTGTTTTATGGTTAGATTAGGTGTCAATAATAGAAATTAAAATTATCTTGATGAGGGATGAGGGTATCCATGTTTTAAATGCTATATATAAAGCAAGAGGTCAAATTAGCAAAGGGTTGGAGACTTTTTGGCTGAGCTGCTACTCTATGTGCAGACTGTGTATATTTTTAACCTAATGCAGAATTTCTACTTAGACAACTCAAGATTCATGAAGAGTTCTTGTATGTTCTTGTTTTGATGAAATCTTCCAATACTTATATTGTAGTGGTGTTTACTTATGATACTCAGAACTCATCAATGACGCTCTGACTTCCTTCATAGATAAACTAATTGTGTTTCACTGTTTTATATTTGCATTTCTACATTTGAACTCTATAATGCCTTGGCTTCCATGCTAGGTAGAATGTTTTGGCTTCACTAATCAGGATTCAAAGAGAGTTTTTAATATCCTATTGTCTCAAGGCTTTCCTCTTTCACTTACTTGTAGTGGTATGAATACATGTTACATAGAACTCATCAATGATGCTCTAACTTCCTTCAAGTATTTATAAACTGTGTTTCCTTGCATTGCATCTTTGTTTTGTTGATGTATAAAGACTCTCTATGCCCTGAATTTCATGTTAAGCTGATCTTTTTATGGTACTGAAACATACTTTGACTCCATAGCCAAATGGTAGGTAGCCTTCATCTTTCAACCTATAAACATATAAAATCACAAACCATAGAGTTAGCCATCTATCCATATCTTTAATCAATATCATTAACCCTTTGAGAGAGCCCTCTCATGTTGAGGAGGCTAATCCTCAGCCAAAAGATTGGTTTGAAATAGTTACTCAAAGTCTTCCTGATCAGCACCCTATCAGGGTCTGGTTTTGTGATAACATGTTATACCACCATTTAGCCAGAGGAAACCATTTGAAGCATTGTGTCTATTTATTAGATACATAGCAACAAATATATCCTTCCAAACATTTGTTTAGTATCTCAGTTTTCCCATTAGATTTAGGATGATAAAATGAGCTATGAGCTAACTCGGTACTGAGACAAGAGAATAATTTTGTCTAAAACTTTCCAGTGAAAATGGGATCTCTCTCGCTTATAATAATCTTTGGGTTTCCATGTAGCTTTTGAATTATTTCCATAAATGCAGTAGAAACTGTGCTAGCTTTAAATGGATGTCATAATGCACAAAATTGTGCATACTTGGTAAGAATATCAACTACCACCATGATGACACTCTTTCCTTCGGACTTGGGTAAACCAGTGATAAAATCCATTGAAACCTCCTCCCAATGTTGGCTTGGAATGGATAAAGGTTGTAATAGAGCTGGGGTATTAATTGTTTCAACTTTATTTTGTTGGCAAACCAAACATTCTGTCACAAATTTTTGAATATCTAATTTAAGCCCATCCCAAAAAAATTCCTTCTTAACCCTGTGGTAAGTTTTTAAAAATCCTGACTGCCCTCCTAAGGGAGAAGTGTCCAATTCCATAAGAATCTTTTGTTTGAGTTTGGAATTCTTACATAGGTATAAGTGATCTTTGTACCATAACGAATCATTTTTCTAGCTATATGTATTAGATATACTGGAATATTGTTGTAATTGTCGAATGAGTGGTCACACTTCTTCGTCATTCTTCCATTCCTCCCTTGCTTCATTTATCCAATTTGGTTGGATAATAGAAATGGCACACAACAATGCTTCTACATCCTCATCCTTTCTTAGAGTGCATCTGCCACAACATTTTGCTTCCCTTTTTTGTAGATGATTTCAAAGTCACAACCCAACATCTTTGTGACCCATTTCTGTTGCTCTTCAGAGGATAATATTTGTTCTAAAAAGTCTTTAAGACTATCATGATCCGTTTTTACCTTGAATTGTCTTCCCACTAGGTAGGGTTGCCATTTATTAAGTTCATGTAGTATTGCCAACATTTCCTTCTCATAAATAGCTTTGTGTAAATACTTTCCCTTGATTAGATGATTAAAAAGCAATGGGTCTTTCATTTTGCATTAAAACAACACCAATTGCATTTCTTGAAGCATCACATTCCACAAATAAGGTTTTTGTGAATTCTGGCATAGTTAAGACCGGTGCTTGGCACATTGCCTCTTTAAAATGTCCGAAGGCCTTCCTCAGTTATGAAGTCCATGAAAATGCATCTTTATTCAATAATGTTGTTAGAGGTGTTGTTATTCTCCCATAATTCTAGCAAAATTGTGATAATACCCCGTCAACCAAATAAATCCTCGCAGATTCTTTATGGACGTGGGGATTTTCCATTCCTTAATAGCTTTAATTTTGCTAAGGTCTACCTTAACACCATCATGAGATACAATATGACCTGGATATTCCACCTCTTGTACTCTAAAGAAACATTTGGATCTTTTTGCATATAATTGTTTCTCCTCCAATAGTTTGAGTGCCCTGTCGACATGTTCAACATGATCCTTTGAAGACTTGTTGTAGATTAGTATATCATCAAAAAATACTAACACAAATTTTCTAAGGAAGGGTTTGAAAATGGAATTCATCAAACCTTGAAATGTAGAAGGTGCATTGGTAAGGCCAAAAGGCATGACCAAAAATTCATAATGACCCTCATGAGTTCTAAATGTTGTTTTTGGAATGTCTTCAGTCTTCATTCTGATTTGATGATATCCTGAACGAAGATCCAACTTGGTGAAGTAAATTGATCCATGTGATTCATCCATTGATTCATCAATGACAGGAATGGGAAACTTATATTTAATAGTGAGCTTGTTGAGCTCCCTATAATCCGGACACATGTGCCATGATCCATCCTTCTTGTGCACCAATACTACTGGAGCAGAGAAAGAACTTTGACTTGGTTGAATTATACTAGCCTCTAGCATTTCTGCATCCATACGTTCACTTTCACTCTTTTGGGCATAGGGATATCTATACGGCCTGATGTTTGGAGGAACACTTCCTGGAATCAGATGAATTGCATGATCATGATCACGAATAGGTGGGAGACCTTTGGGAGTCTCAAATACCTTGGAATGATTATCCAAGAATATTTCGAGATATGGAGAAATAGATGATTCCAATGTGGAAACATCTAGCGAACATAATTGTGTAATTACACCTTTTTGTTCCTTTTTTAGAAGCCTTGTCATACCATTAGATCTGATTATCTTTCTCGGTTTCCCTGCAATACCTCTGTCAGGCCAGGAGTAACTCCAGAAAACTGATTCGTTTATTCATTTAGCTAGCTGTCTATTATATACATGAATGTGATTGTTCAGTTCATCTTCTCGATGACTGTTCACATTCAATTCCCCCAATCACTGAGGATTAGGTGTCAACATTCCCCCCCTTAATCTGA
>APFE030317767.1:29844-70535 GCA_000404065.3 Pinus taeda | reverse complement strand
CCTTTTCTTCCTCCTCTTCACAATCTATGTAGAATAATTTATTCTTAGCACACTTATGACCTTTAGTGTATTTGCTATAACAACTGTAACAAAGCCCTTTTTCTCTGTTTTCTTCCAACTGTTGTGGTGTCAACCTTGTAGGTTATGGAAGGCTAGGGGCAACAAAACTTCCATGTTTATAGTTGTGAGTGGTAGTCTTCCTGGTTTCCATAATTTTTCTTTCCATTTTTCTCTGCTATCCTAAATGCCTTCACCAATGAATCAAGTCCCCAAAGGTGAACCTCATGTTGGATATTACCCTTTAAAACGTATGAAAAAATCAATCATATGCTCCTCTGGAATATCTTTTTCCCTTGTGTTCAATTTCTTGAAGTCCTCAATGTGCTCCATCATTGAACCCTTTTGTTTGAGATTTATCAATTAGCTAAAAAAGGTGTTGCTTTTTGTATCCTCATAATGTGCTAACATTCCTTTTGTAAAAATTGCCCAAGTGACAATTTGTTTACGAGAAAAAAGCCATCGATACCATACAAACTAATTTGGTTCCAAATATAATGTTGCAATACATACCTTTTTTGTGTTTTGCACATTATGGAGATCAAAAAATTTCTCCATCTACAGTATCCATGTTTCGGGATCCTTTCCATCAACCTTCCTCATATCGATTTTTGGAACATGGTGGGTCTTCAATCTAACATTAGAGTCTATGAAATCATGATTAACATTTCTTTTGTTCTCATCATGAGTTTCCTTTACTACCCTTTCACCATTAGTGATCATTTCTTGTACCAAATTATTCAAATTTATCTTCAGTTCTTCCATCTTATCGTCCATGCCATTCATCGTAGCGTCGATGCAATTCATCTTAGCTTCCACGCCATCCATCTTAGCTTCCACGCCATCCATATTAACTTGCATGCCATTCATATTAGCTTCCACGTCATTCATCTTGGCTTCATTTACCTTTAGCGGGAGTGAAATTTGTTGTACTTGGTCTTGTAATTTTGATATATCATGTTGCATTTCTTCCTCTTATTCACGAGTCATGCTAGAGCTTTTAGGTTGCTTACTAGGTGTTTCCATTTTCTTTCTTCGGGGCATTAATTAATGCAAATAATTCTTCACTATTACCTTTTAATTCCTTCAAACTAATTTTTCAAACCAATCTTATGCAAAATTAAAAAAAACTACACACCTTTTTTTCACTTTATAAGAGCTCGCTATTAAATTTATTGTATCTCTGTAACTACGGATCTCGAATATAAAAAATGTCGTCTTGTGGTATCCCTTTGAGTCCTCTTTCTAACCCCGCAAGTCTGACGAATATTGGATTTTCCGAGGAAGAGTCATGCCAGATCTCCCACGATGACTTGATTATAGACTAGTTCAATAGAGCAAACTTGTACGACGTGCCACATGTCATGGTTTTGACCTTAGTATCTGAAATGGATACACAAAAGACTATAGGCCGTCCTCTTTCTAAAACTTCTGATGCAATTTCAATCTTATTCAAAAACAAAAGTTATGACTCTTTTCCCTAGGTCACCTGTTTGGAATGTAATTCGAGAGTTTGCAACAACCCTAACTTCCTCAGATCATATCTCTGCAGATATAGCAAGACAAGCTCTGAAATTCAGACCCAAAGTTCAAAATGATTTTGGCTCAAATGGGTTTTTTTTTAGCTTCTAAAACATTCTAGAAAAAAAGTTATGGCGAAGATGACACGATGACCTGTTTGGAGCAGCAAAACCCTAGAATCCAAAGCTCTGATACCAAATGTTAAGAAACCAGCTCACAAAAAGATACGAAAGATAGATTAATGCCCTAGCATTTAGCCTCTTCGAGGGGGCAACTTCCTTTACATTAAACAAATGAACAATTCTTGGATGATACAAATGACTAAAGCTCACTTCTATATATAGGAGTCTAAGGGTTCACAATATAATCAATTCGACATAACAGTGATAACATAAGGGCACAAAAATAACAATAGTGGGTTTCTATGGGGCATACTAATAACAATATGGGGAAAATAGGGGCACAATAATAACAATAGGGGATGTAATGACAATAATAATGGGGGAATCACTAGTATTATAGGGGTCTAACATTGAATCCATTTATGCATTAAAAATATATTTTCAACATCAAAAAATAACAATATTATTTGAAATTGTATCCCCAAATTTAGTGAAAAAGTTTATTTCCTTTATAAGTTAGACTAGGCCATAAATATATATACTTATCATAGTCACTTCCAATTGTTATTTATGTTTTCCACTTCTATAGGGGTAACCAAAATTGATGCAGTTTATCCACATCAAACCTCAATTTAATGCACTTTCCAAAGGGATTGAGCACTTGTTTTAATTTATATGGTAAAATGGATCTTAATTTATATCTACTATTTATATGTTATTAATAGAAACAAAATTAAAATATAAAATGTTGAATTTTACTATTTTGATTACTTTTAACTTTTTATTATTAATTGAACCAACATTGAATTGTTGAAACTCGTGTACACTATGCCATTTGCCTCATACTCGATTCTATATAAATTTTAACCTTTTATTTTTTTTTAATTGAGCTAACACCTAATTGTTAAATGTTTACAAAATTTACATGACTACAACACCGCCACCATATTAAGCCGACCATTTTTTATTTTTCCTCCATACATATTTTTCCCGACATTTGAAAAGTGTTGACATACATACATAATTACATTACACCTACACGTCTCCCTTATATTGGGATGTAGACCATCTCTCAATGCAAACATGTTGAGGTGCAAACCAAAAATTTGTTGATGTGCAAACATTTGGCATTATAGTGTTGGATTTGATGTCAACAAGGTCATGGTCATCATGCTGCTTGTCATATTATGAGTGCTTGGTCATGTGTGTGGCTTGATGGTCTTGTTAGTTGGAATTGATGTCAACATACTTAGGACTAAACCTAGTGGAGATGGATTCTACATGTGGTGTTGGATTGAGGTTGATGTGTTCTGTTGATGGTAGATGCTACTACTGCAAGTGGTTGGATTGCTTCTCTAGATGTTTCATATGTCTCTACATGTCTTGAAGACATTGGAGTTTCTACTACATGTATGAAAAATGGTTGCTTTTGTTGGATGTGCCTCTATCAGTGTTGGAGGCAGTTGTATGACATGATGATGTTGCTGCAAAAGTTTGAGGTGTTATTACAAGACAGAGATATGTTGATTCAAGTGCTGGGCTTGGCCAGGTTGCAGTTGCTGCTTGAGGAGCTGGACGTGTTGGTATTGGTGCTAAGGTTGGCAGAATAGGTCTTGAATGTCACCGACTTCTTCTTGGCATATTCCATCAATTGTAGACTTGACACACATGTTTGGAGTTGTGATCAGATGCTAAAGAAGGTGCTCCATCAGCTAATAGAGGTTTTGGATTGAAGAACCATTAGTTTTCCTCATACTTATGTAACAGTCCCAAAATAAAAACATGTAATTAATTAGATCAATCATGCGATTTATAATCAACACGCAATTTGTCAACTAGTTAACATTAAATTAAAAAAAAAATGTGAGTAGAGACAACTTATCTATGAAACGCTAGTTGAATGCTAGTTGAATTCTGCTAATTGGAACTAAGTCTTGGGGACAACTCTCCATCCAACCGTAGGCTCAATTGCACAAAATATTGCTACAACTGGCCAACCCCGAGCTCTCAATCAACATACCACTGCCAGGGAATCCTTTGTTTCACAACACTATTCTCCCAAGAGAATGGATGGTGGAATCATGGAATGATGGAATACCTCTCATCTTCCTCCCCATCTATTAAATAGAGTAGACATGGGAAGGGGAACCACATGCACACACTCAATGTGTTAACATTCAACTTTACTGCTTTCTTTTTTTATGCTTTTGTTTTTACTTTTTGATAGCTTTACTGATTTTTACTGCTTTCTTGTTTATTCTTATTTATATTTATTTAGAGCATGTAATTAATTTATTAATTTATTATTTATTTACTATTACTAATTTTTTATTTATTGTTTATTATTTATTTAATATTATATTAATATATATTATTTATTACATTTTATTATTTTTTATTTTTTATTAAGGGACATTAAATTTATTTTGTTATTTATTACTTCATATAACAGTCCTGACACCCTCTGCTGAACTAGTATAACCAACAGGCATTGAAAGTTTCACAACACCCGGGAAATCCCAAGGAATCTCTATCCTTTTTCCCACTTTTAGAATCAGGCATAAGCCTCCTCAGTCTGTATTCTAGTCCAAGGCGGGCCCTAAGGGTCGTGCCTGACTCAGACCTCATCTGCCCCAAGACAGGCATCCGGTACACTGCTAAATGTCCCTGTGCATCACGCAAGGTTGGCTCACTCCCTCCACAACTCACTAAGGCGCACAACCCCAGGCATCGAAGTCCTTATATCCCTACCAGACTTCGACATCCCAATATAATACTAGGCACCTAGCCTTCAATATCAGGCACTTGGCCTCCTCATGATAGTCCCATATCCCTCAAGAGCTATCCATCAAAAGCTATACAAGACAAAGCAACCACTCGAATAATTTCTTGATTTAGGAATCTATTAACTAAAATAAAAAAGTGGCAAGCAATTAAAAAAAAAAAAATAGAAGTTTTCACCAACATCATGCTTAAATAATCTATTGCAGAAATTAAATATAAATTAGATCAATGTTATGGATTATTTGTACAAGAGATGATCGAAGAGGTTGAGACCTAGCAACTGAAGGGTAATAGAAGCCGAATCGGTCCTCTTCGAAACTCGATTCGGGATACAAACAAACAAATGTGGAATGAAAACACTATTTGGTACAAGCAAGAAATTATCAAAAACCAATTGAGAAAGGTTACAGACACACAGGTAAACTTGCCTCCGAAATTCCATGAATATCAAATGACGCTTTAGGTAAATTCATGACAGTGGTTGATAACTAAGAAAACTTTTTAGATTCAAATAGTCGCACATATGTGGATTGAACCCTCAACATTTCAAGAATCCGATCTCATGTTCAGATGCATGAGCAAACTTTAATACATGCTATAACTAAAACCCGTAAAAACGAATTGGGGTTAAACCCAGAAAAAATGAAACATAGATTAATTCGTATTGTTTAACAGACATTGCAACAGGATTGCTCATTCCAGTAATGAGAGTAATATGGAAAGACGAACTCATCCCATATTCAAATTAACGGAATGAGAACCGCCAAAACATAAATAAATGAAAATCATCCAAGCGCTGGTTGCTATGCATTTAAGAGAAGTCAATTTCCTTGAAATGATTGATAAAATTATTAAAATGGGTTTATAGGCTAATATGGGTTGAAACATGATTTCTATCTCAGATTATATTTTCCTTAGGGTGCCTAGATTAATAAGATTGTTGAAGATCTAAATCCAAAGCTAAAATCAGAGAATGCGATTCTGCAGCAAAAGGTAGATGATATGGGCTCCTCACTTGCCATTTCAGGGAGAAAAATTGATCCAAGTGGATTTTGGTGGCCAACCACCTATCTGACTTGGACCCCCACAACTGTCTCTTTGAGTTTTTTAGTTTCCTAAATTGTACCATAGTTTACTATTTTTAGCAGTTTTTCGGGTCTTGAACTTCCAGAGCTGCTTTGAGGCCCTAAATGACATTTTTTGGGAAATTTGAGGGTAACATGGGTCCATGGACTGATGTTTCCCTTCCCAAAGTTGTAGTGCTCAAATAGATCCTTCTAACAAGCTATTGTACATGTCAAAACGACCCCGAGAAGTTGATGTACCAACTTACCCAAAATGGGGCCCACAATTTGGCGTTTCATCTTCTAGGGTTAGGTTTTGGGATGTGAAGTGTTTTCCATTGTTTCTCAACAATAAATGGGCCTTTGAGCCTCATTGTAAGACAATTCAGAGGCATGTAGCCACCACATCACTTCTTAGAGATAAAATACCATCGCCCTAGCCATTTATTTCCATTTTTTGTTTGTAAGCATATCCCAGTGTTTTACATTAATGAAAGGAAGTATTATTTCCACTGCATCTTTGTGTTTATGGTTATCTCTGTAATTTGTTGCGTTCCTATGTAAATATGGATCAAAACTTGACATGTTGCAAGAGGAACAACTTAAATTAATAGAGGATAAGGAAGAACGAAATAAAGAGATTGAATCGTTGCATGCGCAAAAGTCCTGTATTGAGAGAGAGAGGGATGTGCTTGGCAAGAAACTAGAAGAAGCTTCTAGACAATCAGAAGTTGCTAGCAGAGACACGCAGAATATTAGTGGTTTAGAGAATTAGGTTTTGACCATTGCTTCAGTAAAAAAAATGGCTTCGAGGATATCAACCACTCACTAGAAACTGATACAATGAAGGTGACATTAGGTTCAGTTGTAGATGAACAAGACCAACTCAAAGAAATGACAAGGAATTTGGAAATCACCACTCTCTAGAAACTGATACGATGAAGGTGACATTAGGTTTAGTTATAGACGAACAAGACTCAAAGAAATGACAAGGAATTTGGAAATCACTTTGGAATCTACTTAAAAAAAACCCTAGAAGAGGAGTATTTTTTTTTTTTTTTAATTATTATTCAGGCTTATGTTAGCAATATTTTTTTCATTCCTTTTTATATTTTTTGAGTATAAGGACATAATAGAAGATTAGGCTACCGTTCTTCTAAAACCATATATTAAATGATCAACCTTAGGCTTAACATCTGATTTTCGTTAAATCATTTAGGTCGAAGTTTTCTACTTTAAAATGTCCATAGGCCTTAAGAGTTGAACCTAAGCTCTGATAACATATGTAACAGTCCCGAAATAAAAACATGTAATTAATTAGATTAATCATGTGATTTATAATCAAGATGCAATTTGTCAACTAGTTAACATTAAATTTCAAAAAAAAATGTGAGTAGAGACAACTTACCTATAAAACACTAGTTGAACAGTAGTTGAATTCTACTAACCGCAACAAAGTCTTGGAGACGACTCTCCACCCAACCGTAGGCCCAATTGCACAAAATCTTGCTACAACTGACCACCCCTAAGCCCTCAATCAACATACTACTGCCAGGGAATCCTTTGTCTCACAACACTATTCTCCCAAGAGAATGGATGGTGGAATCATGGAATGAAGGAATGCCTCTCATCTTCCTCCCCATCTATTAAATAGAGCAAACATTGGAAGGGGAACCACATGCACACACTCCATGTGTCAACATGAAACTTTACTGCTTTCTTGTTTTATTCTTTTGCTTTTACTTTTTGATAGCTTTACTGATTTTTACTGCTTTCTTGTTTATTCTTATTTATATTTATTTAGAGAATGTAATTAATTAATTAATTTATTATTATTAATTATTTAATTTACTATTACTATTTTTATTTATTGTTTATTATTTATTTAATAATTATATTATATTATTTATTATTTATTATTTTTATATTTATTTATTTATTGTTAAGGGACATTACACCTTAGCCCTAGTCATCTCCAACCAAACCTATGGGAGCGGCTGAAAAGCTCCAGTTGCTAGCAGATAAGCCTATGGAAGTGATTATGATGTTCAAGTTGGACATAGTGTTGTGCATGCAACCGATCATTTTCAAAAGTTTTTCTCCAGATTCCTCATGCTACTCGGCTAATTTTTGTGTTGTGGTGACATCCATAATCAGAAATTTCTAATTTATGCTAGAAAAATCTTTTGGGACATCCAGAAGTTAATCAAAGTTGATGATATCAAAAGGAAAGTGGATTTAGTGGTTTGATAGAGTCAATGAGTTGAATCCAGATCAAATGTAGCATATGAACAGAGTTGTGAAGCCTAGTAGTTCTTGGTAATTTTTGAGTTGAACCCTTTTGTTGATCTACATATTGGAGGAAGCTTAATATTAGTGCGGTTGATTCTCTTATAGTGTGGAATGAGACTGAGCTTCGAGTAGAGTCTGCAAGTTGTGTGAGGATTGTATTATAGAAGTTTGGAACCAATTTGCAGGTGTTGCAACATACTTTAGAGTATGTTCTAGCCATTAATTTTACACAGTGAATGAGAAGATGAAGTGTGGATTGGAGTAGTCTTCAGTGAGATTGTATTGCTTCTTTTGGTGTATTTGGAGGTTAGAGATATCGTTTTGATTTTTCTTCGACACTATGTTGTTGTAATGCTCATGTTGAGTAGTTCTCTTTTCCAATATGAAAATGTATGAAACGAGAACCACATAGAGAAGTAGAGTTGGGTGATTCCAGTGATATCAATACAAGTGAGAAATTTTCTCAATACAATGGTGGTTGGATAGTTCTGCAGAAACTGGGTGAGGCTTGTTGGTCTTGGTATCTCTAGCAGACCAGAGTCTATAGAGTCGACTAATAGTTTAGAAGTAACAGGCAAAGAGCGTTGTTCAGGATGGCCTTCAGCAGATGGTAGTTTGTAGATCTACATGAGAAGAGTCTCTGTTTGAGAGTAGTCATGTATATCTCTATGTAAAGAATTGTTTGAGATAATAGAATTTGAGCAGTGCAGCAGCAATAGGTGGTCTTTTTCCTTGGAGAAGGTTTTCCACCAAATATCCTTGTCTTTATTATTTTTATTTCTTTTATACTTTCATTTTTATTTTTGGTGCTCTGATCTATGGTTTTGTGTTTCAGTTTGTTCATGCTAAAAGAACAATAATTTGCAGAAAATAGTAGAAGTTCCATCACTATTGATTCATACCTCCCCCTCTCAATAGTCGTCTAGTTTCCAACATTTGGTATGAAAGAGGGGCTCTCAGGTACAACTTGATCACTAGAGAGTGGATCTTGGAGTTTTTGACAGAAATTTACATTTTTTTTACAGTGAATTCCCCAAAGAAAATGGTTCTTACTGCTACAAATTCCAAAGTATGGAAAGAAAATGTGAAAACTAAATTATTACTTAGTGGCTCTAACATTTGGAGATTGGTTTGTGAAGCACTTGATGGATATTGGCCTGCATCTAAAGTATGGAAGAAAAATTCTCAAGCAAGATGAATTATTTTAAAAAATCCCCATAATGAAGATTTAGAGAAAACTGGAGATTTAAAATTTGCAAAGGAAATTTGGAGATAATTGCATATGCTATATGGAGCCAGCCGCAACAAAAGTGGTGAAGAGATTGGGAACAACAACCAAAAGTATAAGGAAGCTACACTTGAACAAGTTGTGAAAAAGGACAACAAATTTGAACGTATCAGCCATAATGATATACTTTTGAGATATATTTCTAACAATGACAATGACAATGATTCATATTTAGTTAGTGAAAGAGATTATGATCACAATTATATGCTCCTTAAGGCTCAATATGAATATTCGTTGGTTGTAATTGAAGAATTCTCTAATGAAGTTGGTAGAATAACAAATCCATGCAAGGAGCATAAGAATAAATTGCAAGATTGTGATCAAAAGGAGAAAAATATCAAGGAAGAAATTAATACCTTGAGAACATGGTTGACATAATAAAAAAGATTAGAAGAAGTCAATTCCAACGAAAAAAGATATATAGAAAAGATCATGTTGAAGCACTTGAAGGTGTGATTGAAAAATTAAGGAAGGAGCTTGAGGAAAAGTACTGGCAATTCGAGAAAGTGAAGAGCACCATACCTGTGAGCAAATTTGGCAACAATTTTCAAAAGGGCGAGACAAGTTTGCATGCAGCAAAGTATAACAAAGAAGAACCAAATAAGCCTACAACAAAGAATGTGATCCACCAACAGTAGCAAAGAAGAAAAGCAAAAGGAGCTTTCATATATAGGATACCATTTTCTAATATAGTTTGGTGTAACAGTTTTCAGAGGAGAAATCAAAACTCCTTTTAACCCTTGATAGATGATATCATGTGCTTCAATTGTCACAATTTTGGTCACGTCACAATTGATTGTAAAAGGAGAATACACACATCCATGCAGTAGTATTATCAGCCAAAAAGAGGATGTACGTTCAGGTATACAAATTCTTACAATGATCATTGTTTTGGTTATAACATGTTTGGGGAATAAAGCCATTGATCGTATATCTAGCATGAAAATATTGAGGTCAAGTATGAGCAGAAAAAAGCAAATCCTGTGACTGCATATCTTGGTCATATACAGTGTTATGTGTGCCATAATTTTGGACACATGGCCAGAGATTGTAAGATTCCTATACCATTAAGGCCATTTGTTCAAAACTAATAGTCAAGGGAGAATGTGCAACCGAGGAACACATGGAAGAAGGAGCAACAGGTGGGAAGATGCGGAATTTCACTTTGTTCTCATGATGAGGATGGAATGTGGTACATACATAGCGGATGCTTACACCATATGTCAGGAGATAAGAGAAAATTTCATTTTCTCAACAAAACCAATGATTGTTGTGTTGTGTTTGAAGGTAGTGAAATGACTAGAGCATTGGGAAGTGACAAAGCCAATCTTGTTGAGAAGATGACAAATGTAGAAGATGTTTGGCTCATTGAAGGCCTAGATAATAATATCTTGAGTGTGAGCCAAATGGTTGATGGCAGTGAGGAAGTAATTGTCAACTCCAAAGGTTTGATTAACCCGAAAGAAGGATCAAAGAGAGTGATTTCAAGAGGAGTCAAGACCCCATATAATGTGCATGTGTTGAAGGGAAGAGTGAAAAGTAAGAAGAAACCAAGAGAGTACTCTTCCTCATTAGATAAAAAGTAGATGTGATCATTCCCCATTGCCATCCATTCTTGAATGTTAGATATAATTGACTGCAACAATATGCATGAGACTAGCATGCTCTCAAGGGGGGTGTTGGCAGCGTGATTAAATACTTTCATGCACTTTCATCTCAGCGAGATCACTTAATATGAGGTATATCATGCTGAGGGAGAGCTATGTTTTTTTAAGCCTTGATTCCTTATGTTTATTTATTTTCACTCATTATTTTTGCAGCTAATATATTTATCATATATTAGTGGAAAGGACATGTCTATCAACATTGTTGCAACCTTCATTGATTATCTTTCAGCAAGGGTGTTACTAATGGTTTTTTAAGGAGCTACTTGTTGAGTTCTTGTGATTTTATTAGAGATATGACAACCACATGGTTGTCGTATGCATATGTTCAAGGTGTGATGGAGGATCATACATTCAGGGGGAGAATATGTGCTTCCTAATGTATTTGCACAATGTTGACATTTTTTTATGCAATATGATTATTATTGTTGCTGTCATATTTTGCAAGTAGGATCATATAGAATTTATGAACCTCATTTCTTTCGTTTTTACGTCTAGACAAATCATGTAAGCTACTGATATATTTGAGATGGATGAATATGATGTTGGTCATGTATGGAGAGATTGTTGTTTCTCATGATGAGGACATGTATTTATTGATGCTACTATTTTAATGAGCCTCATGGATACTTTTTGATGGTGATGATACATTTGTTGCTTCCTTTATGATATATTTCTATGTTGTTGCTATTGGATGATCTTATTGTTGTATCTATGTGGAGCATGGTGATCTTGCTACAGGAGATTCTTTGATGGGATGGTGATGACCAAGGTGTTGAGTGACCATGTACTAGCATATGATGTTGTTAGTACTTCTATTGTTGTTGCTACATATAGATAGCTCATGTCATTTCTCATGGAGACCTTATGTTTTACTTCACATGCTATGTATTACATTTTATTGCAGCCATATGCAGCATATTAATTCTTATTGATTCCATGTACTCATGTTATTTTATGTCTTGGGCATGTATATAAGAAAGCACCATTGTGTGCAAATGTAAAGGCCATGTACTATCATTATGTCATATTATGGGTGTATTACTCATGGAGAGAGCCATGGTGTCTAGCATGTCTTTTCATTAGCTATGTATGGGTCAGTGGGAGTCCAAGCCATGTGTCATATTTTATATATTTGATGTAGCCTCACTATATTGGGTGCATAATGTAAACTTTGGTCCACAGAATCATGGTTGGTGATAGGTGTAGAGGAGTCATATGTCAGTCCTATGTACTTGTCACAACCTTGTATTTTCTCCATGAAGCAATATATTGTATTGTAATGCATTGTATATCATGTCCAAAGTCAGTTGGAGTCATGGTCCATGAGTAGTAGTCCCTTGCACTTGGCAAGGAAGCTTATTGCAGTAGGCATATGTGTTACTATAGCAACGACAATAGTGTGATTGCAACCCCATTACATGCTTAGGGGGAGCATGTCTGTTTACAAAGATTGTAGACTCGCTGGCAACTAGTTTCCTTGTTTCACATGCTTATTTTTTAGGAGATACTTCTTGGTTTGCATCAATATGATGATGAGTATGATAGGGGAAGTCCTACTCTCATCCGACATGATCGGAATTTCTCTTCATTGTTGATATCACCCTTTTCCATTGATGTCAATTGGGGAGAGAATTTGGATGGATAGAAATTAGTTTTAGAGTTGTAGCCTAAGAGTATGGAGATAAACATCACATGATGTTGTTGGGGTTGACATCAATGCCAAAGGGAGAGTTTGTTGGAATTGCAGTGTTGGCAATGATGTCAACCAGGTCATGATCATGATCGTGCTTGTCATATAATGAGAGCTTGTTGATGTGTGTTTGGCTTGCTGTTCTTGTTAGTTGACATCGATGTCAACATACTTATGAGTAGATGTAGTGGAGATGGATTCTACATGTGGTGTTGGATTGTGGTTGATGTGTTGTGTTGATGGTAGATGTTGCTGATGCAGGTGGTTGGATTGTTTCTCTAGATATTGCATATGTCTCTACATTTCTTGAAGACATTGGAGTTGTTGCTACATGTATGAGATATGGTTTATTGTGTTGGAGGTTCCTCTATAAGTGTTGGAGGCAGTTGTATGACATGATGTTGTTGCTACAGAAGTAGGAGATGTCGCTACACAAGTTAGAAATGTTGTTTCAAGTGCTAGAGGTGTTTGGATTTGTTTTGGTTGCTTCTTGAGGAGTTGGAGTTGTTGATCTTAGTGCTAAGGTTGGCAAAATAAGTCTTAAATATCACTAACTTGTTCTTGGCCTATGCCATCAATTGCATACTTGACATAAGAGTTGGGAGTGGAATTGGATGCTGAAAAAGATTTTCCATCTTCCATCCGTTGACAGAGGTTCTGGACTAAAAATACATTGGATTCTAAATTTTGACCGGTTCTATTCAACATGAGCATCTTAGGCAATAAATTGTGCGTAAGGCCGAACGTTAAAATTGGAGAAATGAAATAATTGTTAGATCAGGAATTCTTTTAAAAGGCGTGGGAACTGGGAAATAAGTGGCATGAGAATAAATTAAGTTTTCGATTATAATTCTTTTACTTTATTTAAATGGCAATCGTTTTTTTCAAAGTCTAATGGATGTAGCTGTCGACCTTCAATGTATTATCTTTTCCCTTACATTTTGTACCATGTGCAGACTGAATTCTTGGATTAACTAGAAGTCAACGCAACCTAGGAAAAATAGGAAGTGCATGTGTAGGACCCTCTCGAACCTGTATAATAAAGAGACGTTTATGTGAAAAAAAAAAAATATGTTTTCTAAGATTTATATGAATATGATTTTTTTTTAAATGTTGCCCTTATTTTTTCATTCAAAAATCATATTCTATGAAGTTCTAGAGATAATCCAAAAAATCATATATAAGTTTTATAAAAATTCCAATAAGAAACTTTTTGATTTTTCATAGATTTAGATAATTATGCTGTTTTAAAGAGTTTCCTTTATTTTTCATTTTTTTCTAAAAAGTTACTTTCATTTTTTCATTGATTTTTAAAGAACTAAATTTGTTATCACCAAAAAGTGCATAAATACAAATAGAAAGAAAGATGCGTGATTTTTTTTAAATGTAATGTTAAGATTTATCAAAATATTAAAAGATTTTACATATATTCTTATCATTAATGATAGATATTAGATTTCATCTTAAGTCTCGGATTATCAATTCCCCATAATAAAAAATAAAAAATCATAAAAATAAAAAATAAATAAATACAAAATATTATATTAAAATAATATTAAATAATAATATATTTATATTTACGGTGATATTAGATTAATATTTAATGGTAAATCAAATCTTCCAGCACCTTGGTCATCAGAGCCACTATGGAAAAAGTAACTTATTAACTAAATTAAATTGAATAGTTTTTAATTATTTTTAAGTAATAACGGTTAAAATGTATGCTAAATTATGTTGTATAATAAAATTAACTCTCAAGCTAAGTAGCAATATAGATTAAATTTTGAAGCACAAATCACATATATGTTTGAAGTGCAAACTATTGAAAGTTAAAGGAAATTGATTCTCTAAAAATTTTATAGATTTAAAGTTAAGATGGATATAAAGCTAGTATTATATAAATTTCACATTTCTATATATAAAATCAATTTCATTTTTTAATTTTATTAAAACCTTGATTTAATGCCTATGAAACATCGAACAAATATTTTTAATTGTAGTGAGAAGAGGGGTTTAGATACATCTCATAAGTAATTTTTTTTTAGATTTAATTAGAAAAACTTATAAAATTAAGTTTAAAATAAAATATTTTCAATTCTGGAACTTGGAGTTATCCCTTTAGCGTGATATGTAATTATTATTTTTCTTTGTCTAAAAATTGATTATAGTTTTTTATTATATAAAAATAAAATTAACATATAGCATATTAATTTTTATTATTTTGATTACTTTTACCTTTTAATTATTAATTGAACCTCTATTTACTTTTATTTAATTAAGCTGGGCATGTAAAATGTTAAATCGTTTACAAAACCATCTACATACACTACAACATTACCCATACTGCGTCTCTCTCTCTTCTTCTCCTCTCTCTCTCATCTCTCTCTATATAATATATATATATACTTATATATATATATATAGATATATATTATATATATATATATTATATATATATATATATAGTATATATATAAATGTTATATTATTATATATAATATAATATATATATATTTCAAAATGTTAAATATATATATATATATATATAATATTAATATATATAACATTTGACAAATGTTGAGATAATTACTTATTTTTAGCATTGCACGTACACACTCCTCTCTGTCTCTCTCTCTCTCCTCGCTATATTAATATATATATATATATATATATATATTATATATATATATATATTATATATATATATTATATCTTACATTTGAAAAATGTTGAGATACTCACATTCTTACATGTAAACATCTCCCTATATTGATCAAAGCACCTACAGAGATCAAATTTGATGAGGTGGAAACCACAAATTTGTTGAGGTGGAATCCATGAATTTGTTGATGTGAAAAACACTTTTAAAGTAAAAAATGTTTGGATTCGTCTCGACATTTGGTAAATATAGAGTTAAGATAAATCTAAGCTGGTATTATATAAATTTCACACACACACACATATATATTCTCCTTTTCTCCTTTTTAATTTTATTAGAACCTTTATTTAATCACAATGGAAAGGTTTTAGATGTATGTCACAAGTATAACATTTTTTCTTCAGATTTAATTCAAAAAAAATGTTATAAAAAAAATATAAAAGAATATTTATAAAAACTTGACTTGTGAAATGAGTTTATGCTCTTTTGGGCATGTGGTATTGATAAGCATCCTATTGGCAAAGTGTATTGTAACTAAGTTTATTTACAAGTTAATATATCCATGGTAAAGTGGGGATGAATAGCCATAATTAAGGATGTTGTTTATTATATAATTTATTAATGTATTAATTTTTTATGTGCTTATTATTAAATTTAATTATGGCTTATAAAGACCATTAATTTTAACTGTTGAAAAAAAATATTTATTTTTAAAATATTTATAGAAAAAATTATTTTTCCAAAACATTTGATTGGACCATATATTGAAGGTCAGATTGTAGACTTTGAATAAGGATGATGATTATGATGATGATGATGATTAATGTCCACTAAGAAAAATATGGTTTATTAGACCTTAAGAAAGTAAGATATTAATTGAGACTATTTACCATTTTATTTCTATGATCGAAAGAAGGGAAAGTAGCATACTTGGATCACTATAGTTTTAGCAACTTAAAAAGTCAACAAAGTTGTTAGTGTGGAAAATATTTTGAAAATTATAATGGATGTGAGTAAGGGCTAGGCAACCAAGGTGAACCTATTTTTCATTTCAACCCTCTTAGTATCACAATGATGACAAACCTTTTCGTCCCATGGTGTTTTGGGAATACACCAACAACCATTTCACTTTGAAGCTCATGAAAATTAGTCTTAATCTTGATAATATTCATTTTATTTTTAATAGTGGTCAAGACAAGAAGATAATTTTGGTTGTCGAGATTGGGGTTGATCACCTCTTTAGAATACATTAGCTTCTTTTTTCTCTCTAACTCCTTATCATCCAATAACTTATTCATAAATTTGTAAGTAATACTATTTTTTGTATTATCCGTATTCTTCAAGATGATCTCCTCCTTTATCCCTAAATGGTCAACCCAAGGTAGGGCATCCTTATGTAAGCCTCACTTGAGCCAGAGGTGTGGATATTTTCATGAGTTAGAAGCAATTTTAGGATACCTCTTGGATTCCATGTTATATAATTTATTCTTATACATGAAGATACCTAATCAATACCCATGGTTTTAATGGGCAAACGCTAGCTTCAATCAAGAGGATAGGGTAGAGAGTATTTCCTTTAATATTAAGGATATATATTATAAATTTCATTTGGATCCACTCAATCTTCCTCTACGATTATCTAGATATACTACATCCCAAACCCTTACATTTGTATAAGAAAACTAGGATCACGAAAGTCTCAAAGAGGATTTTTTTTAGTCCATGCCCAAAGATCTATTGACCTACAATTGTTTTCAAACCCATAATAAACTTTTCAACCTCCAATTATTCTTTTCTCAGTGTTGTAATTCCAATTGAGTTGATAATGGATGGAAATTGTCAAATATTTTTATGAAGAGACTTTGTCTACATAGTTATTATCATAAATGACATTATAATACTTGACCTTTTTGGATATAATTATCATGACTTTAGTCCTGTTGTTGTTAATAATCATACACATATTGTAGTACTAATCTTAGAGGATTCTAATCTTCTTGTTGATATCATCATGGATCCTAGCTAGAAGAATTATATTTTCATCATAAAAGAGAAGAATAATGCCCATAATAGTAACATTACATCATAAAAGAGAAGAATAATGACCATACTAGTAATGTCGCATCATGTAGCTTTGAGAAACTCTTCTATCTTATAATGTCAATGCCAAAAAGGTACGAGATAAGGGTCATTCTTGCTTAAATATGATATTGAATGTAATTTCTTCTAACCAACTCTAAGTGGTCGTAAGCTTCATAATAACATTCTTGTATAGCCTAGTCATAATATCCATCAGCTCAAGAGGAAACATTATCTCTTCCAGTGTCTTCCATAGCATATCCCGAGGAATAATGTCAAAATCCTTTCTAATGTTAAAAAACAACATAGGGGACCAATATTATTATTATGACATTCCTTAGCAATGATCTTAAGAGTAACAAGATGGTTTATAGTTGAGTGATGTCTCCTAGATCCAACTTTCCCTTTAGTTCTTTTGCCATAGATTTCAAGCCAAAGGCTAATACTCTTTTCCAAAATGAGTTCATAAAACTTGGCTAAAATATAGCTAATCATAATGGTCCAATGTTTTAATAATGCCATATGGATAACTACATCACACATTTATGCCATAATTTCTGGATATGGTTCCAACATTCATGCATGATCTTTAGATATTTGTGTAGTGAATTTTTAATCCAAACATAGAATACTTGAAAATAGTTCATACTCACATAGATAATATATTTACAATAAGTTTCTTCACATCATAAATATATTTACAATAATTTTTTTACCGTTATAATGTAATTAATCCCTTTCATAAAAATGGATAAAAATAAGATGTAAATAAATATACTTATCATGATTCAATTCCCACCATTATTTGTATTTTCCTCGAATCTTCTATAGGAGTAAAAGTGTAAATTTTTAGAGTTAGTAGCGGTTACTACCAACCAAAATTTATGCAAGTCCTTGCGTCTAAAAAATGCATTAGTTAATCCACTTCACCTATCAATTTCTTAGCTCATTCAAGAGCAAGACTATAGGATTTTGGCACTTGTTTCAATTTATATGGTAGAAATTAATCAATTATATATATATTTTAATGTGATAGGTATATCATGATTTTCCATTGTCTAAGAAATTGTTCATTATTTTATTAATAAAAATAAAATTACAATATAGAAAATTGAATTTTATTATTTTGATTACGTTTAACTTTTTATTATAAGTTGAAAAAACATTATATTCTTTGCACTTGGACACTACAACATCTCTCTGGTCTCTATATTACTTTTAACCTTTTATTTATTTTTAATTGATTCGACATGTAAATGTTAAGAGTTTACAAAAGTTTACAATGCTATAACATCACCCCATATTGGGCTATCATTTAATTTTTTTCCTTATATATATATATTTCTATTCAGATTTAAAAAATGTTGACATACTTACTTACATTACACCTACACATGTCTTTATATTTTTGTTTTCATTCATAGTATATATTATATAATATATATATATAATGATTTAAAAAATGTGGACATACTTACTTGCATTAGACCTAAACATGTCCCCTATTACTAGGTTGTAGATTGCAATATCGGTGCAGTAATAACCAATGTAGATCCATCTTAGCTCTGATCTATCAAGGCAGTGTAACAAGCCTCTCATAAGAGAGATGTGAAGATGAAATCTAAGCTAGTATGTAACCTTTTTCAAACATCAAGAAAAAATATAATAGAAAAAATGTTGACCCAACTAATTGGGGTGATGTTCTAGTCGTGTAAATGTTTGTAAACATTTATGTACATGTAGGCTCAATTACAAACAATAAAAGGTTAAGATAAATATAGAGTGCAATATGACATAGACGTTGCAGTGTTCTAGTGGAAACAATTCAATATTAGTTCGATTAATAATAAATGTTAAAATAATAAAAATATGAAAATGTGTTTTGTTATATTGTAATTTTGCTTTTATTAATAAAATTAACAACAACTTTTTTTTAGATAAAATTAAATATATAATATATATAGAATATATATATAATATATATAATATATATAATATATATATACTCATATATATAGAATATAGATTATAGATATATGTATATCACATAAAATTATAACATATAATAGTAGTTATAAATTAAGATTACATTTTACATATAATTTAAACAAGTGGCTGAAAATTATAGTTTTATTTTTAAATGAGCTAATAAATTGAGATGTGAATGTTGGATAAAATAATTGATTGTTGATTTTGGTGGGAAGAAGCCACTAGTAAGTGTACACATTTACAATTTTGCTCCTGCAAAAAAATTAAGTAATTGTGGGAACACATTCCTAAAAAGCATATTTATTTAAATTTTATTTCTAGCAATTCTTTTTGC
Source organism: Pinus taeda (assembly GCA_000404065.3). Lineage (NCBI taxonomy): Eukaryota > Viridiplantae > Streptophyta > Pinopsida > Pinales > Pinaceae > Pinus > Pinus taeda. Next base: position 50,989 of record APFE030317767.1, on the reverse strand, counting down.
AATGACTTGCTTAAATTGTTGTGGGAAGTAACTTATTGCAAATATGTTATTTATGTGAGTATAAACTATTTTCAAAGTTTCTATTTTTGGATTAAAAATCACTACAAAAATATCTAAAATCATGCAAGGATATTGGAACTATTTCCATAAATTATGAAAGAAAATATGTGATGTAGTTATCCACATGGATAGATATGCATTCAGTTGGACCATATTGTTTGGATTATTTTTCTATTTTTAACATTATTTTCAAAGTAACATTGTATAATTTTGTAGACCATATTAAATTTAATCAATAAGAAGATAAAAAATTAATACTTAAAGTAAGACTTCCAATATGAAAGATTTTTAACAAAGGATGTTCACCCTCACTTATCATGATATAATTAAGTTGTATATATATATGTATTTTGTTTACAAAAACCATGACCAATACCATGACTTATCAATACCACATGCCGAAGAATACATAACTTATTTTCACAATCAAATATTTGATAAAGTATTTTTATTTACTTGATTTTTATAACGATTTTTTTAATTATATAAACAGAAAATTATTATAAGCAGTTTGAAGATATACTACCAGATTTCAATAGAGATTTAGCAAAATTGTAACACATTAAAATGCTAAATTACAATTGTTATTTTAACTTTGAATTTTTATAAGATTTTATAATTAAAATAATAAAGAAATCATACACTTTTGAGATATTATCAAGCCAATTTCATAGAGATTAAATCAAGGTTGTAACAAAATTAAAATTTTTAAATTTATATAATACCACACTATCCATCTTTAAGTCTGGAAAATAGTTAAGACTCATTCATTATGTTCACTTTCCGATTAGGCTTCAAGTAGGTTGTTGAGGTACATGAACACTAAGGGCCTCATTAGGACATCCCCTAAGCCATAATTTAACCATATTCTATATATTATTAGGGAAAAAATGATATCTTCTCTTTCAATACTACATGTTCACTACCATATCGGATAATTTTCTACTTTAACACTTTTATATTTTATGTAAGTCTATTTTTAACAAAAGATAACACCTAGGATAACATTGTCGGGTGATGGGCATGATTGGTCACTGACATAGTTATTTCTCCATGAATAGTATGAATTTCCAATTCTCTAACACTCCTATTAATGAGTGCACACATTCTCTCTTAGTTTCGGAGACTTCCCCATCCATAACATTCTCTACTCAACTAATAACATTATCCTTTGAATTTTAGTCTCATCATTGGAAGTTTTAGTTATACCATACTCTAGAGTAGCACGGAGGAGTTTATATTTCAATTCTATATTATATTTGACTCCATTTATTTTAATCAAACCTGTTGTAGACTCTTAGGCTATTTTACGGTCTCCTACTCTAGTTTTAGGCTAATGGCTAATCAAAGATATTGTTTTTTGTTTTCTAGTGTGCATGTATTATAGAAATCCAAGGTAGTGTGCATTGGTACCCTCTTAAGGAGTACTATTTAAGATTGTTCATGCCAAGACAAAATGCATACAAATGTGTATGAGTAATTTGAATTGGAACCTTACATCATTTAGACTTTTTTATGGCAATTCTATTCTCTCTTTTTTCGTTTTCTATAGTAGCTAGTCTATATTTTATTTTATATTGTTAAATTTTCAGTTTATGAATAAAATACAAAACAATTTCATTTAATATTGGAAAAGTATATGTCCATGGGGTTTTAGATAGACGGTGATCGGGTGTTCCGTTAAGGAATTTATTGATGTGAAATCACTGGTTGAATTCCTTACCCAATCGGAATGATATATTAGACATGTTGAAGACATAGCCCTACCAAAATTACAAAAAAAAACATTAGAAAAGTATATATAAATTTACTTAAGATGGATATATATGAATGAATGATGAAAAATCTTGAATTTGAATATCGCCAACGTAATGTTGGGGGTATAATCGAGCATTATCTTCGAAAGGAAGTAGAATAACTATAGTCCACATAGAACATTGTAATTAGGGGACTTAGAAGAGAACATCATTTTGACAATTTATTGGGGTTTATTCATTTCGCATGGTTAGCATGTTGTTATTTGTTGAAGCACAAAAGTAGCCCATCATCCATGAATATTGATGAGAAAACCCTCAAATGGAATTTTGTAGGTTAAGGATCTTTGTGCTGGTTCACAAGATTATTGCTTATATTTTTTTGCTTATGCTAGTTTATTCATGTATTCTTTAATTTGGTTTTCCAATTTTTTTCCTAAAAATAAATAGATGTATAATAATTTAATTTACTATTATTATTAATTAATTTTTTAGAACTGAATTATTATAGGCTAGTAGGAACATTATAATTAGGAGATTAGAAGAGAACATTATTTTGATAATTATGAAGCTGTTTTGATTCATTTTGATAATTTATTGGGGTTGTTCGATTCATATGATTAACATGTTTTGTTTTTTTAAAACATAATAAGCATAAGATAAATCTTGAATAAAATTTTGTAACTTAAAGATTTAAAGTGCCTTATTCACAATCTTATTGCCCTACCATTTCCTTAGGTTATGCCAAATTCTTTTGAAATATTTTTTAATTTTATTTTATTTTTTTTCTTAATAAATATAATAATAAGTTTCATTTAATTCTAAATTACCTCAAAACTACTTTCCTAATAGATAATACCCATATAAAACAATTAATTATTATCCCTCCATTCCATTATGTCTAGTTTATTTCTAAGTTTACAGAAACAAAGAAATATGTGGCCACAACAATATCATCTGAGATAGAGTTAATTGTTTTATACACCACTACTCTAAATAGGCATATTCCATATTTACTAATGACTCTTCATAGTTAATAACCATTAATAAAGGACCCATATGGTTGTTGCTGGGAAAGCCCGACTTATCTTTCCAGTGGTTTTCTTCCTAATCTTTGATTCCAAAGCCTCAACTTCTAATTAAATTTTAGTAATGACTTGTAGCTAAGGTTGCAGAAATTGAATGATTGGGATGTAGTTCAAGATCTAAAATTGCCTTCATTGCATTTCACTGTCCTTATTTTGCATGGTTCATCTTGCTCTAGTTTTAGGGAAGACTCCAGGGAATCAAAATATAAACCAAATTCGTCATCAAATGAGCCCTTTTGTACAAGAGACAAGGATCTAGGGTATTAAAATTCTATGACCTATCATCAAGTTGCTCTTCCCACCACATTGTTCCCCCGATAAGATAATGTAATCAGGTCATGATTGAATTGGCCTCCTCCTTGTCGGGACAGAAAAATCTTTGATCCTATAAATGCTCATGGATTGGTCTCTTCGTTGTCCAGAGGATAAAAATATTAAAAATATTCGATTATGTAAACTTTGAAACTTGGATGAGGAGATGAAGTAAATTCAGGACGGGGTAAATAGTGGATATCTTATTTTATGGTTGTTATTATTGTTAAAATATTGTTGTGATGAATGATATGGATGCAGAGATGGAGTACATTGAGGATGGCGTAAATAGTGTAGACCTTATCTTATTGTTGTTGTTATTGTTAAAGTATAATTTTGTCTTATTGTTGTTAGTGTTAAAGTATTATTGTGATGGGTGATTATTAAGTTGGGTTATTTATTTTTATAAAAATGATGATGAAATAGATAATAATTTTTTTTTGGTTCAATTTTATTTAAGATATATATAAATATTAATAAAATTTTATTATGTAAATTAAATATATATATATATATATATATATATATAATATAATATTATATATATATATATAATTTTTCAGTATAATTGAGTGTTTAGAGAATTGAATCAATTATTTTTCGATGGAAAAAAATATTTTAATAACGAAAGATGTTAACAATTAAATTAACTCTCAAGTACAAAAGAATAGAATCACCTAATGCAATGAGTGCTAAATATACTATTAAAAAAACATGAAAAATTAGTATGACCTTTTATAAAAAAACAATATGTAATAATATCGTTATTGTGTAAAAAAAAAAAACTCCACAATTTCTATGTTAAAATAAAAAATAAAATCTTCCATTTAAAACAATCATAATGTTATTGTGATTGAAAAATAAAAAACACATAACTTCCACGACTGCGATATTAAAATAGAAAGTAGAATCTTCCGTTTGTCCTCAAGTCACCTATGCTTTCAATCAAGAAAAGTTTAAAAGAATTGAATGCTCTTAACACGAAAATTTAATTACAATTTTCTCAATTGGAGAGAGAGAGTTCAATCCGTCTGAGAGAATGTTATTTAACACTACCGAGTAGTCCACAAGAAAATTTGAGTTGGAAAAAAAAGTTTAATGTGCTTATAGTTATACGTCGTCAAAGAATCCTAATAAATTGTGATGGAGGAGTATCCGATTAAAGAGTCATAGTTGGATGTCCTGGCTATTTTTTTGTTGGACAGGAATGAGTTTTGTTGAAGTTTTTATTTAAAAACTTAAATTAATTTACTGTGAAATTAGTTAAAGTAGGTAAAAGAAAAAAAAATTGGTTTTTACCAGTCAATTGTTAATTGAATGGCAGTTTCTCAACCCCTTAGGAATTGTCTCGGAAGGTATAAACCAACCCAAAATCCACCCAAGGGGAATTTCTACCATTCTTGGAAAGAAATAGGAATGTATGTGTGTGTGAAGAAATTAGACATTGGAATTTTTTTTAGATAAATGAGTTATGAGATGTTGTATCAGGGTGTTGTTCAAAATGTGTTGTAAGTTGCTGTAAACATTTTCAGGTAAAAGAAAGCAGTAACTTAAATTTCCAGAACCCCATTGGGAATGTATGTGTGTGTGTGAAAAAATTAGACATTGGATTTTTTTTTAAATAAATGAGTTCTGAGATGTTGTATCAGGTTGTTGTTCAAAATGTGTTGTAAGTTGTTGTAAACATTTTTCAGGAAAAAGAAAGAAGTAACTTAAATTTCCAGAACCCCATGTTCATATAGAACGCAGTCGAAGTGAAGAATTTCCAGAACCCCATGTTCATATAGGATGCAGTCGAAGTGAAGAAATTTCAAGACAGTGCATCAAATCATAAATTTCAGGTAATCACATGTGTAACTTAAATAAGCATTTTCAAGTAGTATTATCAAAATTCCTCTTTATTTTCCAGGGTTCTGTTTACAAAATGAGTATCCACAGTCCACATATAAATTACAAAACGAGTATCCAAAATCCACATATAAATTACAAAATCAACATAGAAATATTTGACAAGCAGGAAAACAACCTAGGTAGGGTTTCCACCAAACGACCGACAAATACACCAAGGACCAACATCGGGACCAACATCGGTGCTATATAGCATAGTCGACCAAGGGTTTTACATAGATCCCACTATGGTTTTATTTTACAAAGCATAAAAAAATCGAGTAAGGGAATAAACGGAAAGACCCTACCTTGTTACACAAGGAAAACCAAGGCTGAGGTGACATCGAGAACCCCCACCATAAGCATCACACCTGCAAACACAAAAAGGAGAACCCATATTAGAAAAGAAGAACAGGAACCTTATTAAAGAAAGGAAAATTGATACAGAGAACCTGGCAGAAGGACGAAATATCTGTGAGGGTGACCCAAGGGTTTCATTAAGGCCTAGAGGGCCACATTGAAGATAAACATTCGATTTTGAAACCCTGTCGAACTAGAGGAACCACTAGGGTTCAAAACCCAGAACCAAGCTAGATATAGTGGTTTTGAAAATGGACATAGTGCCCAAAAGAGACAACCCTGCAAGCAAGGGCACCGAAGGGTTAGAAAAACGAGAAAGAAGATTGTAAATGAAATTGGAATGAAAAACTCACCTTGGCAGCAAGACCGAGAAATTCCAGTAAGAAGCGAAATCCCTATGGAGGAAACATAGCAACCATTAATAAAAAGGAAAAATATATCCATATAATTGAGAGAAGGCAAGAAATATTCCAAGTTTATGAGTGTTGAGCATAGAAACAGCCACGGCGTGGAGGAGAACCAGCCAGAAAACACACACATGCAAAGAATTCTCCATTGCAAAGATATAGGAGGTCGTGAGGTCAAAACCACTCCAACCATCCTCCAACCCCTCGCACAGTACAATGAATGTCCAAATAAAATCTAAAATCAAAAGTTAGCCTTTTATACCAAGTGTCAATCCCATGGACTGACCTACAGTCGAGGGGCAAAATACATTTTGCGTGAGAGGATAGACAAAGGCTCCTAGGCCCCATGGTCCCTCCATCAATTAGTGGTATCAGAGTAGTTACTCTTCCTAAGTGAAAATGGTGGTAGGAAGAAGAGGTCAAGGTAGACCTGCAAGGGGAGTACTAGATGAAGGACTGCAAGAAGTAATTCGAAATCTGTCAACTCGCTTGGAAGTAGTGGAAGCAGGAAGGCGTAGGGATCCTGAAGGTGGAGATGATAGTGAGGGTGAAACAATGCCTACGATAGATGGGTCAAAAGATGAGGCACCAGAAATCAAACTGTTGAAATCAGTTTTGATAGCCAGTAGCAGACTAAGACCAGAACTTTGTAATTATGATGGTAGATTGTCCACAGAAGCCTTGTTAGACTAGATAAGCGAGTTGGACAAATATTTTGAGTATGAGGAAGTTAGTGAGGATAGGAAAGTTAGGTTTACTGTTACCAAGTTGAAAGGACATGCAACACTATGGTGGGACAATGTGTCGATAGAAAGAAGGAGACTGAACAAACCTTTGATTAAAAAATGGGACAAGATGATTGCCGAGATGAAAAACAAATTTCTGCCGAAAGATTACCATATTTCCCTTTATAGGCAGATGCAAAATGACTGTCAGAGAATACATAGAAGAATTCTATGAAGTGAATTTGACGGCTAGGTATGTTGAAGATACCCCTGAGAAAACAACAAGATATGTGAATGGTCTATAGATGGAAATCCTATATGAGATCATCATTTTTTCCTCTAAAACTATAGGTGAGGCATATCAATGTGATTTGAAGGCCAAAGAAAAAATTGCGAGGAAGCAAAACAAAAGAAGAGGACACGGTTCTGACAGAGGAAAGGGATAGTCCTTTGGCAGGGTTAAAAATGCCAGCAGTAATGAAGGAGGAAGTGGTTGAAAGACCTTGTGATAGATAAAGAGAGAAGGTAGCACCAGAGGTGGAAGACCATACCAGCATGGATGGGGTAATGGCATAGGCAGAGCAAATTCCTACCAGTGCTACAAGTGCCACAAATGGGGGCACTAGTCTTATGTTGAGTAGGTTGGGAAGTAGGGAGCTTATGTTTCTCAAACTGATACAGAAGAGGCACTGCCACAGGAGGTGGAGAACATGCCTAAGACAAGTGAGGCCTTGGTGTTGAACACCTAAGGAAGTGACTGATGAGACATAGCGGAAAGCATTGGTCCGGACTGTGTGCAAGTCACATGGAAAATGTTGCAAGCTAATTATAGATAGCGGAAGCACTGATAACCTAGTAGGCACTAAAATGGTGGAAAGATTGGGCTTGAAGAAGATGAAACACCCCACTCCATACAAGGTGTCTTAGCTGAAAAAGGACACCAATTGTTGGTTGATGAGCAGTGTGAGGTGGAGTTTCACATTGGCAAATACAAGGACAAGGTGACTTATGATATTATGCTTATGGACGTGTGTCACATTCTGCTGGGTAGACCATGGCAGTATGATAGAAAGGTCGTTCATGATGGGGAAACAAATTGTTATAATTTTTCTAAGGATGGGATAAATCACATGCTTATTCCCATGAAGGAGGAAAATGCTGCAGAGACCAGTGGGTCTAAAACATTGTTGATAGGCAGAAAGGAGTTCTTGTGATAGGTTAAGGAAAATGAGGTAAACTATGCAGTTGTATGAAAACCTAGAGTAATATTGTTGCATACCGAGATTACCGATTTGCCTGTGGAGATATAGGACATCTTGCAGGAATTTAGTGATATTGTAGTACATGATCTACCAGATGAATTGCCACCAAAGCAGAGCATTAGTCACCACAACAACTTCATTCTGGGAGCTAGTTTTCCAAACAAGGTTGCTTACTGAATGAGTCCAAAGTACAATGAGGAGATCAAAAAACAAGTATAGGATTTGTTGGACAAAGAACTGATTTGAGAGAGTCTAAGTATTTGTGATGTTCCAACCGTTTTAGCTCCCAAGAAAGGAGGTGAATGGTAGATTTGCACCAATTCCAGGGCGATAAATAAGATCACCATCAGGTATAGGTTGCCTTTACCTCAGATGCATGATATGATGGATTTTCTTAGCCAAGTGGCATACTTTTCAAAGATAGATCTGGAAAGAGGTTATCACCAGATTAAGATTCCAGAAGGTGATGAGTTGAAGGCTTTCAAGACAAATGAAGGCTTGTACGAGTGGCTAGTGATGCCATTTGGCTTGAGAAATGATCCTAGCACGTTCATCTATTGGATGAATGAAGTATTGAAGGAATTTGTCAGAAAATTCATGATTTTATATCTGGATGATATACTCATTTTCAACAAGACTAAGGAAGAACATTTTCGGCATGTTAGGTATGTGCTGGAAAATTGCAGCAAGAAAAATTGCTGATAAATTTGAAAAAAATGTTAATTTTTCAGGAAAGAATTGATTTATTTAGGTTTTGTAATTTCTGAAAATGAGTTGAAGATGGACCTAAAAAAGATTACAACCATAGTTAGATGGCCATCTCCCAAAAATTTGTTTGAGGTACTAAGTTTTCATGGACTGGAAGGTCCTTACTAGAAGTTTACTAAGAATTTTAGTGGTATTTATGCACCTATTGATGCAGGAGTGTTTGGACTTAGCCAGCAATCTGAAGGTCTATTCACATGTTGTGGCTAAACAAGTTGAATTTCACTAACCTGAGTGGTCAAAAGTCGTTTTTACCAAGAGGGTTGGATCTCTCAAGAAATGAGTTGTATTTCATTATTGTAAGAAGTAGAAATTGTATTATTTTACATTCAAAGATAAGTTGTTAGCATAGGTGTTTGATATAGCTAGAAAATAGAGATTGATTGTTAGACTATTGAAAAATAGAGATTGAGTTGTTAGGCAGGATAGGATTGATAAAAGGAAGAAAATTGTGATGTAGATGGATTGGCAGCGATGAGAGAGGATTGAGTGAAGCAAGAGTCAGGTAATTGAGCGTGGATTTCCAGAGTGAAACATAAGTCTTCAATCATTGTAATCGAGCTAAAGAGCGATACTCTGTAACCATTATTATAATGAATAATTGATGTTGTGTGTATGATTATATATTGATGCTGCATGATTATACATCAAATCTATGGAATCTCTCATTTACCTTTGTTTATTTGTATTCGGTACAGAATTGATATTTCTCTGTTTTGATGTTTTATGATATAAAGCTTAGAGTTAAACATAAATCGAAGGCCTTTGTATTATTAACAGTGTTGAGGTGCTTAAAGTTCCAGCCATTGATCCAAGTTTCAACTGACGGTGCGAAATTCCATGAACCATTGAATTACCCATATTGCATCACAAGATTTGTTTCCCAAGGGGCAGACCTCAGACCTTAAGAAACTACGATATGTGACCGCGAGACATCGCATCGGAACATTTCATTTGAAACGAAGTGGGCCTAGAGAATTGGAAACTTGTGATATGCGATGGAGGTGGGACCATTGATTATATCGCATCGCAACACTTTGTTTGTATGTACCGAGACCTGAATACTTGCCCAGAGTGACTTGCGATTGTGATAAAAGATCTGGACCATCAAATCTAAATGTGCTATGATCTACGGTGAATCATGAATGGTTCTCTTTAAAAGGGGAAATATTACTTTTTTGGGCTTTTAAAATAGAGATCCGATCATAAAAGAAAACGTTGGACTATAAGGTAAATAATAAACGCAGGGCCGATTGTTGATATTTCTCAAAACAATTGATTGTTGCGCCATTTGTTGTATCAGAGAACCATGAGATTAAAGATGATTGTAGTAAACATGCCGCCGAGGAGAGGAGCTAGCATTGGTCAAGGAAGACTGGAATCAAATGCAGTTTTGTTGGAGGAGATCCGAAGTCTGTATAGAAGGATAGAAACAATTGAGACTGCTCAAAGAAGAACACCTGATGAAGGGGATGATAGTGCTAAAGAAGAATCTTCTGAGGAAGAAGAAGAGGAGGAAAATGATACTATCATAGTTGTTAAGATGCTGGCGAAAGTAGGAGGAAACGAAAGTTGGAAATTCCTATGTATGAAGGGAGTCTCAATGCAGAAGAGCTAATGGACTGGATGAATTCATTAGACAAATATTTTGACTATGAAGAGGAAGTTGACGACAAGAAGAAGGTGAAATTTACAGTCACCAGTTTAAAGGGTCATGCGGCTATTTGATGGGATGAGCTAAAGACATCTAGAATGAGCAAAGAAAGTCCAAGATCAAGCAATGGGACAAAATGGTAAGTAAGATGAAAGCCAAATTTATGCCTAAAGATTATCAGTTAAATCATTTTAAACAGTTGCAAAATTTAAGGGAAAAAGGAATGTCTATTAAAGAGTACACAGAAGAATTTTATAGATTAAGTATTAGACTAGGACGTGCAGAAGATGACATGGAGAAGGTAGCCAGATATATCAGTGGCTTACGATATGACATACAAGACAAGATCAAATTGTTAAGTCTGAAAGACTATTGAGGATGCATATGAAACAAGTTTGAAGGTGGAGGAGAAGATGTTAAGAAAACATAATTAGAGGAATAGAGGAAGAAGCACAGTAAGAGGTAGAGGAACTACCAGACCAAGGGGACAACAACATTAGCATGAAGCAAGTAGTTCAAGTAGCAGACCACCATGGAGAGGGGATTTTAATAGAGGAAGATTTGCACCCAGGGGAAGGGCCGAGGAAGAGATATGCAATGTTACACTTGTGGAGAATGGGGACATGTATCGTGGGAATATCCTCGTAATAAACCAGCAAGTTAGAGGAATGTGATTGTAGCTGAGACAAAGCTAGAAACACCTCGGTTTATGGAGAAGGAAGAACCCCCTGAAGTAGGGGAATCCTTGTTGTTGAGAAGGATATTACTTAAGACCGAGAAAGAAATTGAAGAACTAGCACAAAGGAAGAATTTATTTAGACCTACCTGTAAATCAAAAGGTAAATGTTGTAAAGTAATAATTGACAGTGGAAGCACTGATAACCTTGTTTCTACATAAATGGTGGACAAGCACGAATTAGCAAAGATAGTGCATCCTACTCCTTACAAAGTGTCGCGGTTGCAGAAAGGACATCAGATCATTGTGACAGAACAATGCAAGGTTGAAATACAAATTGGTACGTATAAGGATGTAATATTATGCAATGTAATGCCAATGAATGTATACCATGTATTGCTGGGAAGATTGTGGTAGTTTGATCAGAAAGCTATTCATGATGGGAGGAGAAACACTTATACTCTGGAGAAGGATGGAACTAAACATGCATTGCTACCATTGAAGGATGACGATGACAAAGGAGCACCTGGAAGTAGTGTTATGCTGATGAGCGGAAAGGAGCTGTTGCAAGAGATTGGAAAAGGTGAAGAAATATATTTGGCTGTCATAGGGAGACCAAAGGTAATTTTAAATTCCACGAACTTGGATGTTTTTCCTGAAGAAGTTAAAATTCTGTTAGATTATTCTGCTAACATTATTACAGATGAGTTGTCGAACGCGTTATGACCTGTTCGGAGTATCAGTCATCACACTGACTTAATACCGGGAGCGAGTTTGCCAAACAAAGCCACTTACAGGTTGACACCTCAAGGGAATGTAGAAGTTAGAAGGAAAGCGTAGGAATTGATGGATAAGGGACTAATCAGAGAGAGTCTTAGTCCATGTACTGTACCAACAATACTCAATCCAAAGAAATGAGGTGAATGGCGTATGTGCACAGATTCCAGAGCCATAAACAAGATCACAATCAGGTATAGATTTCCATTGCCACGCATGGATGATTTAATGGATTTTTTGAGTGGATCAAAATATTTTACTAAAATAGATCTGAAGAGTGGATATCATCAAATAAGAATTCGAGAAGGAGATGAGTGGAACACTGCATTTAAAACAAACAATGGGTTGTATGAGTGGTTGGTGATGCCTTCTGGACTCACTAATGCACCTAGCACATTCATGAGATTGATTAATGAAGTCTTGAAGGAATATGCAGGCAAGTTTGTGATTGTTTATCTTGATGATATTCTAGTTTTTAGTAAAAGTAAGGAAGAACATCTAGAGCATCTTAAATTGGTTTTAAGAACTGTGTAGAAAGAGAAACTACTGATAAATCTAAAGAAATGTAGTTTCAAGAAGGAAGAATTAATTTACTTGAGATTTGTAGTTTCTAAAGAGGTATCGAAAATGGCTCCAAAGAAAGTCCAAGCAATTTGGAACTGGCCTATTCCCAGAAATATATTTGAGGTAAGAAGCTTTCATGGTCTTGCAATTTTTTATAGAAAGTTTATAAGAGGTTTTAGTCAGATTTGTGCACTAATTATTGAAACAATTAAGGATACTAATCAACCATTCAAGTGGACAGAAACAACAAACATGAAATTTAAATTTCTAAAGAGAAAAATCACAGAGGAACCGATTTTAGATTTGCCTAATTTTGAAAAAGTATTTCAAGTTGAAACACATGCTAGTGGAGTTGTAGTTGGCACAGTTCTGGGTCAGGAAAAAAGATCGATAGCATACTTTAGTGAGAAATTGAATGAAGGAAGAAGAAGCATTCTTCTTATGATAAAGAGTTTCACGCTATTTTGCAAGCCTTGAAAAAAGGAGACATTATTTGCTTGCAAACGAATACATATTGTATTCAGACAATCATTCATTACAGTTCATAAATAACCAGCCGAAATTGATCCAGAAACATGCCAAATGGGTAGAATTTTTGCAGACCTTTACTTTTGTGATAAAGCACACAAGTGGTAAGTTGAATAAAGTCGTTGATGCGTTGAGAAGGGTAAGTTTTATTGTGCAACAATTCAAACTTGGTGTTGAAGGATTTGAAGAAATGATTTAAATGTACAAGAATGATGCGGATTTCAAGGATATCTATACAACAGTTCAAAATCCAATAGTGCATAACATAATTCAATGGTTAGATTATCTCATCCAAGGAGGCTTATTGTTTAAAGGCAACAAGTTGTGTATTCCCAAATGCTCTATGAGGGAAACCACAATAAAGGAGAAACATAGTGGAGGATTATCTGGTCATTGGAGAAGATAAAACCTTTACTCAGGTGAATGCCTTTTATTATTGCCCAAAAATGCAAACTGATGTCAAGAGATTTGTTGAGAAGTGCACGATATGTCAGCATGCTAAGGGGAGAAGTTAGAATACAGGATTGTATCATCCATTGCCAATACCAGACTGACCATGGGATACAGTTAGCATGGATTTTGTTTTGGGATTACCTAAAACTCAAAGAGCTAATGATTCCATATATGTCGAGGTAGACAAATTTTCCAAGATGGCACATTTCATTGCTTTTAAGAAGACAAGTGATGCAACACACATAGCTAATCTATTATTTTCAGAAATTGTAAGATTACATGGATTACTTGTAAGTATTGTGTCTTATCATGATACAAAGTTTGTAGGACATTTATGGAGAACTCTTTAGAAGAAACTAGGAGCTAACCTTAGTTTCAGTTCAGCATGCCACCCTCAAATAGAAGGAGAGACCGAAGTAGTAAACAAGATCTTGGGAAACATATTGAGAAGTTTAGTGTATCAAAATTCTAAGCAATGGGATTTAGCACTAGCTCAAGCTGAATTTGCTTAAAATGACAGTCCAAACCGAAGTACCGGAATGTGTCCATTTGAGATTGTTTTTGGAATGAATCTAAGAGGTTTGTATGAGCTCAAAAATTTGGGTAAACTGCAGACAAGAAGTGCAAAAGCTAAAGAGTTTGCAGAATAGATGCAAAGACTTCAAGAATATTTCAAAGGAAGATTGTAGGAAAGCAGTGGTAAATACAAACATAGAGTGGACATGAAAAGAAGAGAGAAAGAATTCCAAGTGGGAGATTTAGTGATGGTATATTTGAGAAAAGAAATATTTCCTGCTAAGACTTACAATAAACTAAAGACGAAAAGTATAGGACCATGTAGAATTGTAAGAAAGTTTTCAGCTAATGCATATGAAATTGAATTTCCAGAAGGGATTGTAATATCACCTATTTTCAATATTGAAGATTTGTATCCATACAAAGGGACAGAGACAGTGCTACAGGAGGAAACTATAGAAGATGAAGTTTAAACCTTGAAATGGGAATAACAAATGCCAAAGACTGTTAAGAAAGAATTTGAAGTTGTTTTATAGAAAAGAGTATCCAAAACAAGTAGAGGACAAATTTATTTTCAATATCTAGTCAAATGGAAAGGACAACTAGTGGAGGATGCTAGATGGTTAACTATAGTAGAGTTGCAGAAGTATGGAGTAAGCCCTGAAATTCTGAAGGATGATTCCTTTCTTCCCTGGAAGTTTGATGCAGAAGCATCTGGACTTAGCCAGCAATGTGAAAGTCTGTTCACATGTTGTGGCTAAACAAGTTGAATTTCACTGACCTGAGTGATCAAAAGTCAATTTTTACCGAGAGGGTTGGATCTCTCAAGAAATGGGTTGTATTTCATTATTGTAATAAGTAGAAATTGTCTTATTTTAGATTTAAAGATAAGTTGTTAGCATAGGTGTGTGATATAGCTGCAAAATAGAGATTGATTGTTAGAATGTTGAAATATAGAGATTGAGTTGTTAGGCAAGATGGGATTGATAAAAGGAAGAAAATTGTAATGTAGACAGATTGGCAGGGATGAGAAAGGATTGAGTGAAGTGAGAGTTAAGTAATTGAGCATGGATTTCTAGAATGAAACAGAGGTCTTAAATCGTTGTAATTGCGTCGAAGGTGAGACTCTGTAACCATTACTATAATGAGTAATTGATGTTTTGTGTATGATTATATATTGATGTTGCGTTTGATTATACATCATATCTGTGGAATATCTCATTTTCCTTTGTTTATTTATATTCAGGACAAAATCAAATACTTCTTTATTTTCATGTTTTATGATATAAAGCTTAGAGCTAAACATAAATTGCAGGCCTTTGTATTATTAACAGTGTTGAGCCACTTAAATTTCCAGCCGTTGATCCAAGTTTCAACCGACAGTGTGATATTCCGCCAATCGCTGGATTACCCATATCGCATCGCAAGATTTGTTTCACAAGGGGTGGACCTCAAACCTTAAGAAACTGCAATATACGATCGCGAGACATCGCATCACAACATTTCATTTGAAAGGAAGTGGGTCTGAAGAATTGGAAACTTGCGATATGAGATGGAGGTGGGACCATTGATTATATCACATCGCAACACTCTGTTTGCATGTACCGAGACCTGAATCCTTGCCCAGAGTGACTTGCGATTACGATAAAAGATCTGGATTGTTAGATCTAAACGTGCTATTATCTATGGTGAATCATGAATGATTCTCTTTAAAAGGGTAAATATCATTGTTTTGGGCTTTTACAACAGAGATCCGATCAGAGAAGAAAAGGTTGGATTGTAAGGTAAATAATAAACACAGGGCCGATTGTTAAGATTTCTCAAACAATTGATTCCTGCGCCACTTATGGTAGAAAACATTAAAAATGAAAATCAGCGTTTTCATTGGAAAAAATCGGTTTAAAGGAGTTTTCATCTTTTGAAGAAGAAGATCACTGAAAGTCCAATCCTAAGACTACTGGATTTCAACAAACTTTTCAAGTTCGTTGTGATGCTAGTAGAACAACCATTGGCAGTTCTCAGCCAAGAAGATAAGTGAGTAGTATACTTCAGAGAGGAATTAAATGAGAGCAGGAAGAAGTATACGTCTTATGACATGGAGTTTTATGCAGTCATCCAAGCATTAAAACATTGGAGACATTATCTGCTGGCTAAGGAATTTGTCTTGTTTTCACACAATTCTACTCTGCAGTACATTATGTAGTAGCACAAGCTTAATCTTAAGCATGCGAAATGGGTAGAGTACTTACATAGCTTCACATTTTTTCTAAAGAACATCAGTAGTCAAGCCAACAAGGTGGCAGATGTGTTAAGCAGGAGAAGCTTAATACTACAAGAAAGTGCAGTATGAGTGCTAGGATTCAAATATCTTAAGGACTTGTACGGTACATATGCATATTTTAAGGAAGCTTATGAAGCTTGCTAAAATCCACTTGTTGAGAGACAATAGCCCATGGTTGGACTATCATATAGAAGAAGGGTTGATGTTCAAAAGAGGATAGTTGTGCATTCCTAAGTGTTCCATGCGGGATAACTTGATCCAGGAAAAGCACAGTAGAGGTTTGGCCAAGCACATTGGAGTAAATAAGACTTTGGATCAGTTGAGCCATTTCTATTATTGGATGATAATGAGAGGAGATGTACAAATATTTGTAATTAGATGTAGGGTCTGTCAGCATCCAAAGAGATGTAGCTAGAATGCAGGGATGTATACACCCTTAGTCATTCCAAACAGACTTTGGAACTCAGCCAGTTTGGACTTTGTCTTAGGTTTGTTGAAGACATAGAGGGGTTATGATTCCATCATGGTGGTGGTGGATCGTTTCACCAAGATGGCGCATTTCATTCCATGAAGGAAGACAATTGATGCCACACATGTATCACACTTGCTCTTTTCGAAGATAGTCAGATTACATGGCTCTCCAAAGTCCATCATCTCGGACAGATATGTGAAGTTCACAATCCATTTCTTGCAGACATTGTGGAAGAAATTAGACACCAAATTAAACTTCAGTTCGACCTACCATCCATAGTTAGATGGACAAACTGAATTTGTAAATAGGAGTCTAGGAAATTTGCTAAGGAGTTTGGTTGGTGAAAATTCTATATAATGGGGTCATGTGCTTGCGTAGGTGAAATTTGCCTAAAATGACTCACCCAACAGAAGTGTGGGAAATAGCCCTTTCCAAATCCTATATGGAATGCATCCACGTATAATCTTTGAGTTGCGGGATTTGGGTCAATTGGAGTGCAAGAGTGCTCATGGGGAAGAATTCGTAAACACAACTAATGATCAGCATGAGCAGGTCAAACAGAAGCTACAAGACAATAGCCAAGGGTATAAACAAAGAGCATATTTGAGAAGAACGGAGGTACAGTTCGAAGTAGGAGACCTGGTCTTAGCACATTTACGCAAGGACAGGTTTCCAAAAGAAGAGTATAACAAATTGAAGATGAAAAAGATTGGGCCTTGTAGAATCCTTCGGAAGTTTTCTACAAATGCTTACAATTTGCAGTTGCCTCTGGGTATAGGAATCTCACCCACTTTTAGTGTCGTAGATCTGTACCCATACGTTTTTGTTGATGTGGAAGATGATTCAAGGAGTCAAACACAAAATACTCAAGATGAGGAGGATCCATGAATTAATCAAATGCCTATGGCGCAACTGCTGGAAATCAAATAGATTTTGGACACTCAAGTAGACAGGAAGAAACGAAAGAAATAATATTTTCATTACCTGGTCAGGTGGAAGAACCACCCTATTGAGGGCTATTCTTAGTTGGATGCTACACAAATACAAGCAACTCGATACTCTATTGAATAGCTCATGGACAGGAGCCATGAATTCAAATCCCCCTAGGTGCCTGATGCAAGAGCATCCAACTAAAGAGTCACAGCTAGATGGGCTGGCTATTTGCTATTGGATAGAAATGAGTTTTGTTTAAGTTTTTATTTGAAAAGTTAAATTAATTTACCATTCAAATTAGTTAAAGTAGGTAAAAGTAAAAAAATGGTATTTACGAGTCAGTTGTTAACTGAATGGAAGATTCTCAACCACCTGGGAACTATCTGGGAAGGTATAAACCAACCCAAAATCCACCTAAGGGGAGGTTCTACCATTCATGGAAAGAAATAGGAATTTCTCTCTGTGTGTGAAGAAATTAGACATTGGAGTTTTCTTTTAATAAATGAGTTCTGAGATGTTGTATCAAGTTGTTGTTCAAAATGTTTTTGTAAGTTGTTGTAACCATCTTCAGGAAAAATAAAGTAGTAACTTAAATTTCTAGAACCTCGGGTTCATACAGGACATAGTCGAAGTGAAGAAATTTCAAGACAATACATCAAATCATAAATTGTAGTTAATCATCTATGTAACTTAAATAATCATTTGCAAGAAGTATTATCAAAATTCCTCTTTCATTTTCCAAGGTTTTGTTTACAAAACAAGTATCCAGAGTCCACATATAAATTGTAGAACCAGCATAGAAATATTTGACAAGCAGAAAAACAACCCAGCCAGGGTTTTGACCAATCAACCAAGAATACACCAAGGACCAATATCGGTGCTATATAGCATAGTCAGCCAAGGGTTATACACAAAACCCTCTAGGGTTTTATTTTACAAATCATAAAAAAACCAAGCAGGGGAATAAAGGGAAAGACCCTACCCTGTTACACAGGGAAAACTAAGGCCAAGGTGACGTCGAAAAGCCCCACCAGAAGCATCACACCTGCAAACACAAAATGGAGAACCCAGATTAGAAAAGAAGGACAGGAACCTCATTGAAGAAAGGAAAATTGATACAGAGAACTTGACAGAAGGATGAAATACCTGTGAGGGCAACCCAAGGGTTTCATCAAGGCCAAGAGGGCCAAATCAAAGACAAAAATTTTATTTTGAAACCCCATCGAACCAAAGGAACCACCAAGGTTGAAAACCCAGAACCAAGCTAGATACATTGGTTTTGAAAATGACCATAGTGCCCAGAAGAGCCAAACCCTGCAAGTAAAGGCACCAAAGGGTTAGGAAAACGAGAAAGAAAACTGTAAATGAAATTGGAATGAGAAAGTCTCCTTGGCAGCAAGACCGAGCAGTTCCAGTAAGAAGGGAGATCCTTTTGGAGGAATCCTAGCAACCATTAACAAACAAGAACAATATATCCATATAACCCATAGAAGAAAACAAGAAATATTCCAAGTTTACCGAGTGCTAAGCATAGAAATGGCCATGGCATGGAGGAGAACCAGCTAGAAAACACACACAAGCAAAGAATTCACCATTGAAAAGATACAGGAGGTCACGAGGTCAAAACCCCTCCAACCATCCTCCAAACCCTCACACGGTACACTGAATTTCCAAATAAAACCTAAACTCAAAAGTTAGCGTTTTATACCAAGTGTCAAGCCCATGGACTAGCCTATGATCGAGGGGCATAATACATTGTGTGCAGGAGGATCAGCGAAGGCGCCTAGTCCCCATGGTCCCTCCTTCAAATTGTACATTAAATGGACAACCTCGACCTATTTAATCAATTAATCTTGTTCAAAAGCTATGAGAGTTTTGGGAAGATAGGAGCATGCCTGGTAAGAAGGCATTATGCAAGTGGAAATGTGAGGAACTTAATGGAATTTTCCTTATTAAGGAAATTTTCCACATGTGAATCATTTTAATTTTATATCCATTAAATATATATTTTTAAAATTAATATATATATATATATATATATATATATATATATGAATTAAATTTAAAATAAATAAAACTATAATCTTTTATTTTGATTATTAAAATTATAAAAAAATTAATATATAAAAATATATTTAATTAGACCATTATATTATAATATAAATGAAATATAATGAGTAATTTTAATATAAATCTATCTTAATTTTCGGATCTACAAACCCTAAACTATATCAAAATTTTCAAGATTCAATTTTTTTTTCCAATATCAAACTTAAAATATTTGCAAATTGAAATATTATGTATCTCTTGTTTATCTCTTGGTAGATTCCAAATATCATATGGATTTTGAGAAATACACTATATATATATATATATATATATATATATATATATATAATATATATAATATATATATATATATATATATATATATATATATCTCATTTTCTCTATATAATATCTAGATAGTTGACATTGAAAATTTTTATTTACAATTCATATTCTATACACTAAAATGTTAATACATGCCCCAGTGTTATTTGGAAGTAAAAAACATATAGAAATTCTTTCTCTATAAAAAAAACTATTCTTGTTATAGATATTTTTTAAAATGTTACTTGTTTAGTTATCTATATGGCTATCTTGATATAATATATTTGTTATTAGTATTTAAATTGTTACATGTCAACTCCACATAAATAAAAAATAAAAAAATGAATGAATTAGAAATCTCCCTAAAAAAACCTATTAATGGAATAAGAATTCTCTCTTTCTCTATAGGTAAAATCCATATTAAACTCTTTTAACCAATAAGGTATTTATGTGTTTTTATTTTTTATATAGTATACACATAGTTAGGATTGAAATGTTTTATTTATCTTTAACATTTTATACATTAAAATGTTAATACATGTCCCAATCATCTTTGGAAATAGAAAACATATATCTATAAGAATCTCTATATATATCTTTTTCCTTATAAAATATTTACATAGTTGACATTGGAATATTTTATTTATGATTCGTATTCTACACATTAAATGTTAATACATGCCCTAGGGATATTTGGAAGTAGAAAACATATATACTTAGGAAACTCATCCTCCATAAAAAGAAGGTATTTTTGTTATAAATATTTTTTTTAAATGTTATTCTTTTTATTTATCTATATACTTGTTTATATATAATATTTGTGTTATTAATATGTAAATTATTACATGTCAACTCTACATTAAAAAATTAATGAATTAGTAATTTCCCTACAAATCCTATTAATGGAATAAGAATTCCCTTTTTCTTTATATATAAAATCCATATTAAACTTTTTAAACCAACAAAATATTCAAATGTCTTTTCTTTTTATATAGTACATACATAGTTTTCATTGACATGTTTTATTTATCTTTAACATTCTACACATTAAAATGTTAATACATGTCCCAATCATGTTTGGAAATAGAAAACATATATCTATAGGATTCTCTAAATGTATCTACAAAGTCAACATCAAAATATTTTATTTATGATTCATATTCTACACGTTAAAACATAGCTCCAAGGATATTTGGAATTAGAAAAAATATATCCATAAGACAATTTTTCTCTATAAAATTTATTTTTGTTATAGATATTTTTTTTAATTCTACTTGTTTATTTATCTATCTGTCTAT